>LIAE01006274.1:3079-70386 GCA_002287525.1 Diploscapter pachys | reverse complement strand
CTTCCACCAGCATTTTCCGAATGAACTCGACTTGAATCGATGGAGATAAACCTGATTTTTTTATCATTAGATCTAAGATAGCTCAGTCTGAAGTGGAAATTATATTGAAGTCCTCAACGCTATTTTTAAGGGGATATTTGTGACTATAGAAGTCGAAGTGTAAGACCAGGTTTAAACCATACTTGGGTTTGTTTGTGATTCAATTTTTTAAACTCAAAATTCTCACCTTCATTCGCCTTCAGTCCATATGCAAATTTCTCGAGCAAATCGCTGACTTTCTGAATGGTCTTCGAGTTGGTTTTATGATCAACAATATCCCTGAAAATTAGTGAAAAATGAATTCCTAAAAAAAAAGGCAAACGAGTACCTCAAAGTTCGAATGACTTTTCCGATGGATCTTTGAGACACAAATCTTCCCAGAATCGAGAACATTTGCGGCGTCTTTTTTGCCTTGGCTTCAGGAACCTGAAAAATACTCTCGATAACTAATTTTTTTTAGGTTTGAGTGAATTGACCTCTCCGTGAATTTTGCCTATGTCCTTTTCCTCTGAAGCGTCCTCGAATTGGTCCTGCATGCAGAGCTGCAGAATGTCCTGCAAACAAACGTCCAACTGGCCGAACGACAGCTGCGAAGAGAGCGAGGACACGATCGAGTGCGTGCTGAAGATAACCACGTGGACCTGAAAATAAATAGACCAAATTCACAAATGCAAAATCAATTGCACTTTTCTTATTTTCCTTTAGCAATAATGTGCAAATTGAAAATTGAAATTTATAATTTATAATTGTCACTCTGCGCATTTTCATTCACATGAATGGCACTTATTTGAGAGTTTAAGCAGTCGAATTTCTACCTGATATCCCTGCTTCATGGTCTGTTTCATTTCCCTAATGACCATCGGCAGATAGGTCGGTCCGAGGCATTGACACACCTGCAATCCCAATTCTCATTCATTCTTTGAAATGTCACTAGATTTGCAAATGTTCAAACCCGCGGGTGTCTTCAGGAACGAAATAGTATGTTTTTTTTCGATAAAATGAGAGAGCATGTTCTTTTCCTCCTCCCATAAAACACGCTCTCTCGTTCATGCGGACACCAGCGATTTGAAAAGCTGCAAGTCTGAATGTGACTTTAAGCAATTTCTCTAACCTTGATCATGACATTTCTAGCTGTCTCACGAACTTGGATGGAATGAGAAATCATCAGAGTCGACAATTTGAGAATTGTTCTGAAAATAGCTGAATTGATTATGTAACGATTATTTCAGCGTTTTGCTTCCTTTCCCTTCCCCTTTTCTTGATCGTTTATTGCATTTTGCTGACTTTTTTATAACTCATCTTGTTCATCCATTTGTATATTCCATTCACTGTTACCTCATCAAGGTTCATGACATAGGGCTAGGAGTAGTGTCTGGCAAGCTATATTTTGTTTCTATAAGATCATCTCATCGAGTAAACTGTTTGGGCTATTCAACCTACTATATTCCTTAGCAATCTAGTTATAAAGTTGAATGAATGATACAAATTGATGAATGGATGAATTTACAAAAAGCCCATTTTAGCTATCTTGTCATTTTCTACCTCCGAATAATTAATTGACTGTATATAGCATGAGAATAGTTACCCTTGCAAATAATGTGACCTCAGCCTTGGAGGCAGTTTGATAAGCAATTTGACAGTGGCGAGTGCGACAGGGGCCCTTTGAATGTCGTCGTCGTCCGTGTAGAATCTAGTTTCGGATGTCTCTGCCTTTCTATGAACCAAGGCTCGACCTGTCTGCAAAATGAAACCTACCAATGTAACAACAAAACATTCTAATCTCGAATCATTTTATAAGTTGCGCAAAAAATTCGAGCCATTTTGCTCATTTAAAATTGAAGCTGTAAAAATCACATTCATTGGCAAACGAAATAAAACTATGCCAATAGTTAACATTGATATGGGTAAAGCTAATATTCAGCTATTAGAAATTCTCGTTTCTATTATTATATCGCTGAATTTTTGAGAAAAGAGTTAAAACAGTCAAGACTTGTTGCGCACCTTGTATTGTAAATTTTTGTATTTCAGATTTTAGTAGAAGTTAAACTAATTAAATTTAAGAAAAAATGACTATTTTCGAAATGAATAACGCAACAAACTGACATGTCCATTGATGCACTTGACGAGTTTCGGCAGAATGGCTCTGTTGATTCTGTCTCTGATCGCGTATCGCTTCCTGTCCGCATTGTCATTGTCATTTGCATCCGAGTCTTCCATTTCATCTCCATCATCCCCTTCTCCATTCTCCTTGTCATCTTCCTCATCCTTGTCTTCTTTTCTTGCCTCTTCAGCCTCCATCTCTTCTTCAACATCAGCAACGTCGAAGTGAAATGCATCGATAACAGAAACGAGCACTCTAAATTTAAAAGAAAAATGCAGGGTGGTGATCTTTTATACTTTTCTTGTTTTTGTAATAAAATTTCATGATAGCAGAGAAAGAAAAAAATATTCAGGTTGCATAATCATCCCACCCAAAGTGTAAAATAGCGTGTGGCAGGAAAGATTACGCAACTGAACATTCAAAATAAGGATATTTTGGTGAACATTCGAGAAATTCATAGATCTAGAAGAATAGAAATTTATCCAAAAATGCTCACCTGACAATGGGTTTCTTATTGTCCCCGTCTTGCCCGCCCTGCATCTTCTGCAGCCACTGTTTGAGGCAATTCGCATAGACAGGCCAGGGAGAGGAAGACATCGTCTCGTGCAGCACACGCAGGGCTTCGTCAGAAACTACTGAAACACAAGTAATTCAGATTGAAGTTGCAGAAAACAAGAAGTTCCAAATTACCTGACAATTTAGTGTCGGAATTGACGAAATACGGGGCGGCAATGGGAAGAATGAATTTGTTGAGTACTTCGAACGAAATCGAGAGCTGAAATAAGACAACTGTCAAAAGAGTATTAGAAAATGAAAATTAGCTATCGAAAAGCTAACCAGGTATGTTGATAAAATATGCTGCTAATAGGGAAAGAAAATTAGATGAATTTTCCCAGAAAGCAAAGAATGATGAAAAAAGTAAAGATGCAAACCTTGTGATCCCTCAAGTCGTTTGCCAATCGATAGAAAGCTCTTTGATGACGATGTTTCTGAAAACGAATCTCTTCAGTATAACAATAAGGAGGAATTTTGTGCTCTTTAAACCGCATGATATCATGAACAAGACATGGCGGAATAATGTAAGAAAAGAAGTCCTACCCTACACCCCCAGCCTATCTTGGTTATATCTCGGGTTATGATGTTAATGCTCCCAAATAGTCAAAGGTTAACCTGAATGTGAGTTGCATTGTGGAAGAAGTCGAGATCTTCAGTGGGGTTCTTCAATTCCTTCAGTTGACTCAGACCCGGATGCGAGGAGAATGCATCGATCAAAGCTGACAGACAACGAATTCCCTCTTCTCGGACTACCTGCAACATTCATTCATTCATTTATTCATTTACATCATCGCATTTTCTTTAGCACACTTTCATTCTTCTTTCAAGAATTTGAGTCTCAATGCGCTTATTTCTCGGAGTGATTTTTACCGAACGAAATTAGATTGTTTATTAAATTTATTGCGGAATATCAATTTTAGGCCCACAGCAGCCAGCTTAACGAATTCTGAACGTTCCAGATAAAATTCTGATAATTTCGGTAAAGATGCTCGCGAAAATTCAAATTGGAATTTTTTAAAACAAAATAAGCGGAAAATCTATCGAAAATAGTGAGATTTTCTAATTTGCCTACCTCATTGCTGTTCTTGAGCACCCTTAGAGTGAGAGGCACGAAGTGTGTGTCGATAGTCCACATTCGCTCTGTCTGTTCGTCGAAATCGAGTCGATTCACGTAGGGAAACATGGCTCGCAGATTCGAAGCCGCGGCAGAGCGAAGCGACAAATCAGAGCTCTGAATGGAGAATTTCATTTTTTCCATTCTTCATTCATTTACCGTAGTGAGAGTGGCATAATGTGCATGCGCGAATGCAGCAACCATCGTCAAGCTGATCTTCTCATTCGAATTCCAAATCTGAATTTAACTTTGAATTAAAAAATGACATTGCAGTATTGTCGATTCCGGAATCTGAAGACTGAAATTAGGAGGAAGAGAATAATTTTAGATCAGTATCCTTTTTTTTTAAATGCTATATCTATTTTTTCTAACCGTGCGCTGCTTTTCACTTCCCAGTTTCAGATTTCGTAATGTTGATTGAATCAAACCTCGAACAGTTGTGAATACGCATTGTGCCTGGCTTCGTGATCAGGCTCATCAATTTTCCTCTGATCCCAGGCTTCGAGCGACACGAGAATTTGAAGAAGTAGACGAAGCTGCAAATGAAATAATTCCACGAAACTGGAAGTGATTATCAATGCGTCAATGCATTCGTCATATGTCAATGAGATGTGATCTTCAAAAATTTATATAATATGTCGCTCACTCGTATAATTCATAAGTTTGCCATAACCGCGGTTTGCACAAATTAATCAGCTATTTTATTCCCCTTCCATACACTTCACCTAGCCCTAAAACCTACTGAATTTCACACACCGAATCATGATGAACTGGTGAACTATGGTTTCGCAATATTTCCTTCCTGCATAATTTACAGATGCGTAATTTTCCCTCCCAACATATGATCTTTTCTTTTCTACGCTTTGGGAGAAAAATTACTCGCCTGTCAATTATACAGGAAGCATTTCTTCTAAATCTTACATTTTGCGGAGTGTTTGGATTGTGCTGAATCGATTTGACGACTTCGACGAGAGCCAATCGACAGAGACGGCCTTCGACAGAGGAGAGCAGATGCGGCAGTTTGCTGAAAACCAAGTTATTTATCTTCTTCAAAATAGAACTTTCTGACTTGATGAATTTCTCCGACTGCTTTGTGCACCCGACCAGTCTGCCCACAGTCCTGAGTGTCGTCTCCGTGGTTTCCTCCTTCCTCTTGTCGTTCTTCCTCATCGAACTCAACAGTGCATTTGCCATTCGAGTTGCCATTTCAGAGTCATGCACGAACTCAGAGAGCCTGAAAGATCACAGTTGATAAACTCTAAAGGAATTCATTTGCTGACCTGTTTAGGATGTTGAGAGTGTCGGCTCTGACAGATTTCTCAGATTCGATATGATGTGTGAAGAAATGGAGGATTTTCGACATGTGCTGCACGAGAATGGAAGTACCGTAATTAGCATCTGAAAGAAAAATCCCACTTATTTTTTTTCTGAAAGATATTCAAACGTACTAAAAATATTTTTAAATCTTAAAATGAAAAAAAAATAAGATTTGATCCAAAATTTCACGAAAGAAAATTCTCCCGTCCTGCATCATATTAGTATCCTCTATCATTCAAAAATACCCTACCTTCTAATTGTTCCACTTGAGCATATTCGAATGCATCGAGTTTTGGCACTCTCTCCTCATCTGACAATTCGATCATACATTTTATGCTTGTTTTCGCTGCATTGCAGATCTGAAAATCGTCATTACATGGGAAAAGGTCCTTCAAACTAGAATAACCTGCGCAGTGGCTCCATTCCAAAGCAGAGTATTGAGCAGCAACTCGATCGGTTGAAGTTGTTTCCCATTCCAGTCAAGTTTGATCAACAGCAGATCATAGAAGCTGAAATTAGAAACAACATAGATTTTACTCTGAAAAAAGAATACTATAGAGCATGTTCTATGTAAATAAATTTAGTAATGAGATGATATAAGAACATTATAAAATTATGTATTTTTCCAGGGTTGCATATTTTGAACACGATCAATTGAAGACAAAACACAAACCATTTTGTTTGCATCGCGTCTAAAATTTGCAACACTGCATTTTTTACATAAAAAAAACACATTATATAGTTTGTTCGAAATATTGAGGTTATCTGAAAATGGAAATAAAATGACTCACGCAGGCAATTTGCACCAAGAGGTGACGAGCCGAACTCCAGAAAGAGGCAGAATCGGAAGGGGACCGAAGGCTGAAGAGTCGATGGAATTGGCCTCGTGGATGTAGGGCAGTAGGAAGAAGTCTGTCAGACCACGCAAGTGGGAACAACAAATTGGACGATTAGGGAAGGCGGAGAAGAACTAAAATGGATCACATTATTATGAACAATTTAGATGTTCATCAGATCTAGGCAATGCTTAAACCAAACTCTTCATGTGGACTCCTTTAAGTCACAAGTTTTCTTTAGAAAAGTCTTTTTTGCTGACAAACTATCCTATAATTTTTGCTTTGGATGAAAGTCTGCTTATATCTGATGTCCAAATTCATTTTGTATTAAAATTGTCAGCTATTTAGTGTTCGATTTTCGTATTATTTTGATGAACAATGCTTACTTCAGCAAGTCGCAATCCAATGGACATGCGCAAATCCTTGAGTTTGGCATGAAGATAGACAGGCGTGAGTGGATTCTGCAGACGGAGACGGACGATGACAGAAACGCAAAGAAAGAGCGAGAACAGAGTGGAGGACTGGCGAGGGCCCAGGCTGCGCGAGATCTTACGCAGCATTTCGGAGGCTGACTCCAGAGATCTGAAGTACAGAAGTACAATGAAAAGGAGAAAATATTTCGCATGAACTATTTGGAAACCATAAACCCCACAAGCTATGCGAAGTAGAGTGGGAAATGGTTGTGAAGAGAAGTTTTTTTCCAAACTATTTCGCATGGCGTGAGGGCTAGTAGTTTCAAGCTAACTTGAAATGTTGAAATAAATAACCTGTTGAGTCTGTCGAGGTCGAATGCAGAGAGCAGCTCTTGGTTTTGGCAGAGTTGATGCATTTTGTCGAAGTTATCCTCGCCATCGCCTGCAAATTTGGATCGTTCAATCAAGATTGTCAATTTGCATCATTTTTCACGTGTATCGTGCTCGCAGCTAGTATTCCGTGCTGAAATGAGAGCGCTCCAATCGAAAATGAGTGAAAAAGAAGCACTCTCATTTCGATTGGAGCAGGAATTTAAAGGTTGGAGCGCGCCCTTTTCAGCACCGAATAGTAGCAGCTAGCACGATACGACTCTTCATATTCTAACTCGTAATTCTTTTTTCTAAACTTGAACAGAAGAATCTTTTAAAAAAATGTCTATTGAATAGTCGATTGTAGCAAGTTATCCTCAAAAAACATTTGCACAGCCCCTAGTCAAGTTTTTCCCGATCTGCATACAATTTTTAAAATGGCTGAGATTGCAGATACATGTAATATGAATTTACATAAATCAAAGAAGAAAATATGCTCACCAACTAAATCGAAGAAGGTCTGGAAGTAGAGCTGCAAGAAGAGATGCATCTCTTCGGGCCGCAACCCGCCCAGATATCGAAGAATAGCGGATCGACGCGAACCGGCCAGTGCCTTCTTCTTCGTCTTGCTCGACAATTTGCCGCATAGAAGTCTTAATTCTTGTAATTTAACAGGTCTTTAATCAGAATTTACCTGAGAAGAAGAGGAATGACGTGTTGTCTGTGCTCTGCATTCACAACTGCGTCCTCTTCATCTTCGGCTATTTTGAACAGCACAATCGTATTGCGGAATTTCTTCTCGTCAAGCAGATTCTCCAGATATTCTCTGCAAATTTACACATCATTGTTATAAAATATGTTTATCTCATCTTATCGACAACAACTAGAAAATCGAATATGTGCACAGGAAAGTTGTGTTGCTAAGTTGAATTTTTTTCTTTAGAACAAATATAGGAAAAGAGCGTGATAACATTTAGCAATTGAGTGTACCAATAAGATGGGCAACTTTTCAGATTTTTGGAAACAAAAAAGTATCAAGTAATGAAAAGAACAGGAAAGTGAATTAATTAAATGAGCGATTAAAATATCACCTGTAAGGGGAGACAGCCTTGTTTTTGTATGATAGAAGGCAGGCGAGGGCAACCGGTTGCAATTCGCAATTGTTCGACATCAGCAACTGAAAAACCAAATTAGGTAATCCATGTACGCCCCCACAAGTAAGGTACAGGTACAGAATTTTTCCTTAATTGTTGAAAAAAGATAGGTAATAGGCACATAAATTTGTACTTGTCCAGTATCTGTTCATAGTAAAAGATAAGTAAAAATATGAAAATTTAGGAGTTAATCCAAGTACAGGTACTATTTTTCGGTAGCCGTAAGTATCCCTTAGACGATCACGGAAATTTCAAGAAAACAACAAAATGCCGAACCTCTTCATAAATCTGCCGGATCTGCGGTTCCATGAAAACGGATTTTGCATCTTCGAATTTGGCGAAGATTTTGAGGAAAGCGATCAGAGTCTGCAAAAATACATAATAATAATAGAAGATGAAACACAGAAAAATAAATGAAATACCTGAGTGAGTTTCCATCTGCTCATTCTGCTGGCGCTGTCCTCTTTCGGGAGATCATCCCCATCTTCTTCCTCTTCTTCTGCTCTCGTTTCCTCGTCTTTCTGATTTTCCTTCAATTTGTCACTTTCCGTTTCTGTCGACTCGGTCAATTTGTGCGTTCCTTTGTTCTTCATAACGAGATCAGGATTGTCGACCAGAGGAAGAAATGAATTCCTGGAATAATAGAATCAAGGACTCGTTGGATGTTTTGAAGGCTATATTCTAAATGATGGATAATCACTAATTTTACTAATTAACAAATGAAAAGAGGAGAGAGGAGTGTGAAAGTAGGGAATAGTATTAGCCAGAAAAACAACATTTCATCTGTTACTTAATTAGTACAATCCGCGATGTTTCATTCGTTATTTAGAAATAGTCGTTTCGAGATAATGACAAACTTGTAGAAGCGAATGAGCAAAGGGGAGAGGACTCGAGTGCGTCGTTCTGCCAAATCCGCGATCTTCTCGAAGAAATTCAGCATCTGAAAAGTTTAAACGATAATAAGTAGACAAGAGAATAATTTTTTTTTATTTAAAGAAAAGAATGTAAATCACCTGAGTCCTGGCATTGCCATAATCGACTCGAACCGCTTTCGACTCATGCAGGCTCTCGTTGGGTAAGAGCCAATCCAATCCTTCATCAATTCCTTCAGAAGAGCTCAGGCCATCGCATTCTGAAATTTATCCCGAAGAAACTCATAAAGATAATTGTATTTTCTTACTTTGACAGATGTGCTCGAAGCAGCTGGCGGCGATGCTCCAGAAGTCGTCGATCGGCATTCCGCGAGCGAACGAATAAAGCAGCTCGTGAATGCCTTTCCATACCGGGTTGAATTGCACGAAGAATTGAGAGAAGCCAACTTGCACGATTACCTGAATATGCACAATTGTAGGCAAAAAAAATGAAATGCGCAAAATTAACCTAGCTCATATCCTTTATGAGTATGGAAATGTGAAAGGAAAAAAGTCATTTTTATTTTTATAAATATCATTAAAAAATGGAATAAAAATAGTACCGCTTCCATTTGTTTAGTGAATCCCTTGGGCATGTGCTTGAGATGCGATCCGTACAACAGCTTTCTGAACTGCAACAGCCTGCCCCGGAAGTCGATCAGTTCTGTTTGCTCTGCATTCAGCAGAATTTCGTAGACATTTTCAGATGCAATCTGCAAATTTTATACGCTTTGAAGAAGAAAATAGTACTAGCAAATCATTGTTCCTTTAACTTTTTTCCTAAAAATATATTAGCTGCAGGGCATGTGAAATCCAAAATTTTTAGAAGAAAAACTATCCTTCACAGGTCTAGATAGATTTTTCAAGAAAACCTTTAGTGGCCCAGACTTTTAGTGCACCCTATATATAAGATTAATCAAATGAACGAATACAGAATGGGTTCAATATAATTTATAGTTAATGGCCAATATTTACCGATTTGTGAATGCCGTCCGCAAGAACATATTCCTCTAGTTGGACGTCGAACTGGGCCATAATTTGAAGAGCTGCGCGGCGAATTCGAATGTCGGCATTGAAGAAGGCCGGCTGCAGCACAGACACTGCTTCTTCGAGGCTCATTTGACTGCTGCAACAACAAGTTTCCTATTCGATTGACACCAAGTGAATTCAGGAGTAGCGAAAATTTTGGTTTTCAAATTGTTTACTTTCGCACACCTCTAAGTGAATGGCAATTCATAAATGTCGTGATATTGTGAGGGCGTGCGTTATACAGTTAGGGATAGGTGAGGGAAAGAAAGTAGGGCGAAATAGTGTGAGAAAAGAGCTCACGACATTTACGAGTTGTCTAAGTGAGTAATACTTTCTTCACAATTTGAAGAGCGTAGTGATTTCTCGCTAACAGTAGAGAGCGCAAGCATAATCATGTTCAGGGCAGGTCGGCTAGCCTGCTAGAAAAAAACTATACTAGGATCGACTATAAACTCAATAAAGCGTTTCTGTGCAAAAAATAAGCTAAAAACAGTGGAGTTAAGCTATGTTCAAATGATTTTTCGATTTCAGAAACGCGTAAATTTGGAGTTCAGAGGCTTTACAATTATCCAAGTCAAAAACTATTCCTACTCTATTTTTAAATTCATAGTTACGCTGGGATTCATCTTTCTGAACCGAAAAGAGTAAAGAAATATAGTTGCCGTGAAACTTCTTGCGCTCTCTAATTTTTTGGCCTCATTGAGAATATATAAAACTTTTCCCGGAATTCTAATCTGTAATTCATTATTTTCACCGACCTAAGTCTGACCCTGTTGCCTCCGATCTGCTCAATTCGCTCATTGACCGTCAGCTCCTAAAAATCTTCAATGGTTTCTGATCCAATAAATTCCTTCACACCTTGATCTGATTGGCCGTTTGATTGCACTCGGGGGGTTGCGGCTCTTCGTCTGAACTCGCGTCGGACTCCATTGCAACACTAAATTAGCATAATTAGGCAGTTAACGAAGAAAATGGGCAAATTTGAGAAATATTCGAATGTAAATTGAAAATGGCGTGATGATTAACACGCAAACACAAACACAGTGCGTACCTAGAAATTCACTTCGGTGACTATCGATTCGCCGTTTTTCGCGAAAATTCTCGACTTTGTTCAATTTTTCTAATTTTTAGCGGTTCCAACGATGTCGACGCGCCTGGCAGAGCCGCAGACCGGATCAGCGACTGTCACCGAAACTGTTCAGCCCGAGGTGGGGAAGAGTTCTTTAAAAAATCAATCAGGAAACTTAAAAATTTCGAAAATCAAAATTGTGAAGAACGATTTTTGTCTAAATTCGCCCAGTTTACTCAAACATTTGAAAAATTCAACCACTTCTTCTTTACCATAACTATTTAAACTCAAAAATGGGTAACTTTCCAAGTAGACTGTAAAATGGGTAAGCTTTCAAAGAAGGAATGAAAATACTCTAAAAATGTGACTTTTCAAAGTGAAAAATGAATTTAGACACAACAAGAGGAGGAACTAGTGCTGCATTTGGCGCCACCCTCGACTTCAACCGCAGAGGGAGAGGCAGAGCGGCCGAAGGTGACTTGGGCGACAGACACTGTGGACAACGAGCACATGCAGAAGAAAAAGAGCAAGTGCTGCTGCATCTACAAGAAACACAAGAATTGGCAGGACAGCAGCGACGATGACAGCGATTCGGTCAGTACTTTGAATCGAATTACTCAAGTCTTTGTACTGTTTATTTTAAGAAAACACTCGTAAAAGTTATTTTCTCAATTGGTGACAATGGCGTTATTTAATTTTGTAACCTTAACTTTTACGCCAACACCCATTATATTTTCATTGTTACTGCCATGTTACCAAGTTTTGTCCTTTCTTCAATTTACAAACTCTACTTTCAAGCAAAATTCACTGGGAATGTGAAAGTGTAATTCTGACAATTCCTATTTGACAGAGTGACTTTTTGCCAATCATAGCGTTTCTCATATTTTCAGGAAATACATTGTCATTTGACAAAAATCATTCCGTCAAAAGTAAGAAGTCTCTGTTGTGTCATACTTCGTCACTCAGTCAAATGAAAACTGCATTCAATTCTATCTATAAGAATGATGCATTCCTTTTTCTTGACTAAACTCAAAAACTACTATCTTTTCCTCAAAAATAGTTTCTTTCAGGATTGCGAAACGGGTCATTGCCGAGGTCACGTGGAGAAACGGAAACAGCACCCCGAACACTCTGAACACAAGCACGATGAAACACACCAATCCTGAATCTGAATCGAATCGAATCGAAGTAATTTCTGCAAACGAATTGTGGGTATCATCTCTCTTCCTTCTTCTTTTTCTATAAAATATTTTATCGGTGCTAGAATTGACTAGCTTCAAATATATTCCATCCAAAATTACTTTACGCCAGATTTGTGATAATGTGTAAACATTAGGTTTATGAAATGAAATTTTTCAAATGAGGAATTGAAATTTGAATTTGAAAAAAACTAACAGTTTTACAACTAAACCTTTGCTTCATTCAATAAGTTTTTTTTTTCTGTGGCGGTACTTTTTGCCAAGAAACACCAACTTCGAAGTCGCACTGCAAAAATGCACACAATTTTCTTTTATCTCTTTCTTAACAATATTTCTCCGAGGCAGTTTTCTTTATATCTCTAGTTATTCTCTCTCGAGCTTTTCCCACCCCTTTATTCTTTGTGTTAAAATTGTGACTACGATCGAGCGGTGTTTGTGTTAAAATAAATTATGATTTAATAACTGTTTCATTGTTAAATCAACCGCTTACCTACCAACCAACACTAGCCCACAGAAAGAAATTTATCTGAGAGAACCCTTTTTGTTCAAGCACGAGCTATCCTTTTTTCAAGCGCATGAGAAGAGCAAATGCTATAAATTTTATATGGTCATGTTGTCTTTGATCGCTACTTAATTACTATGTAAAAATTTAATTACCCACAATTCAAAATAATTGAGTAATTAACGCGTAGCACGACCTCAAAGAAACCAAGTGCAACTTTTGTCTCAAAAAGTAACTGTTTTGCAAGGGGCAAAAAAGCGCGACTTCCTTGGTGTGCTGTTTGATTCCTCATTCTGTTGCACATTTCAATTTACCTGGCTGACGGCTCTGTCACAGAGTTTGTATATTGCGGAGAGATTCTGAAACAAGCACAATTCATTTGCAGTCATTTTCTGCACTTCGCTTTGCACACATCACTTTGTGCATCTGTCAGGTCCATTAGTTTATTGTCTTGTAGGGTGGTTATTTTGTGCATAAATTGTATGGGATTTAAGTGTGTCATATGCAGAGAATGACTGAATGCGGCTAATCTGATTGCACATGCCTTTGAATGGACAGAAGGACAGGGAATGGGTCCAGAAGTGTTCGTTCTGATGAGCAAATTGTGCATGTGCTTGTGAATGATTGAATGGTGAGTGAGGAGGCGTGAGCACCGACTGGCACATTACACATTGCACTGCCCCATTCATCTCATCATCCCATTCACAGCCATAACTCGATTAGTCAATTATTCAATTATTCAATTAGCAGCCCCATTCTGTCATTCAGTCCATGTCCAGGACCATGTTACTTCACACTTTCCTGCTTTTCTATCGAATGCTGTTGTGGTTTTTCCATCTTTGCGAAGAGCTGCAGAGCCGAGTCAGAAATGACGAGAGATTTATGAGTCCGTCCACTTCAATTTCACTCCCATCTGCCGCCTGTCTATCCTAATTTCCAAATCTGGGCATTACTTGCATTCTAATTCATCCGAGATTGAAAGTCAGATAGAGAAAATTGGCTTATGTTCGCCTAAAATTCATTATTCAATAGCGGATATTATTTTCTTCGCATTATTTTAGTACAATACAGCTTTTCCACATGTTGTCATTATGAAGACCAGTTTCATTTTTCAGTCACTTATATTTATCAAATAGGAGTTATTTTCTAAAAAGTGTTTTCTCTTCAATCGAGAATATTATTACTTCTCTCGATCATTTAGTGAAGTAAAGCTGTTTTATACACATTCTTCATGAACACCAGCTTAATTCTTCGATCAGCTGTTGCATTTCATCCACCTTCACCATTCTTCGGTCTTCATGCTGTAAAATTCGAACAGATTTGATTAAATCTGCCTAGATTTTACCCACATCAATCATTCTACACACAAACAGAAGGACAAAGAGAAGGGGGGGTTTTCATCATTTATGCTGTCGTGAATGCAGTGGCAGTCAGTGGAATCGGAATCCCTGTGGGAAGATCCACCTTTCTGCCCTCCTCGGCTCTGCTTTGCTTTATCCTTTACCCGCCAAGCCATCCTCCATTCGACTGCTTTGTTGATTCGCCGTTTTTGCATCGAATTTCCCGTGGCTCTCGAATTTTCTCTTTGAGTTTCCCGCTCATTACCATTTTGGAAGTAAAAGTGAAAATTCTCCAAATATGATAATGCGGGTCAATAAAATAGAAGAATGTTGGCTTCTTATTTATTTCTAGCATTCTATCCTGCTGAATTACCGTACTCTTATGATTTTTGGTTTATCATGCTTTGCAAAAATCTCTATGCATCAGCCATTCAAGAAAGGATAGATTACATATTTTCTCCGAGTAGTTTATTCTCAGGATATACTTTTTCATACTGCCAAAAACATTCAACTGCATATTTTCATAGTCATGAGCATGAGGCATGAACAGACATAAATATGGAATGAGTGTCAATGAAAGAAAAGGACATCAGAGATAGACTTCCATTTTTGCATGTGGCTGGAGGAATTGTAACAGAATCTTCTCCTCTTCTTCGGCATTTCATCATCCAAGCATCCAAGCAGTGCAAATATTGATGCATCAGCTGCTGTAATGTGATGCAATCCCGTATTCACAATCCAAATGCATTATAACTCGCAAAAAGCCTATTGCTTATTGTTTCTGCGATTTATTCGAGAGGATTCGGGAGTAGAGATATGAAAAGCTGCGCATATATCTTTCAAACTATTTTTCTACTTCGAGCAGAGATAGGACATAATTTCGATTCAGATTCCACAATTCTGGACTTCTTTTTGGTTCTCAGATGTTATTTCGATTTATCCCAATACTTTCTAAATTCAATTATATCGCATCCTTAATTTCATTGAAGTCCCTTATTTTTCGTGTTGTAAAATCATCTCTTCAGCTTTATCTGATTAGGCAACTCCTTCACGCTGTAACAAACTGGCCAAGCTACTTCCTTCTGATATGTAGAAAAGAGCTATAGTGGAGAGCGAGTGTTTCGCCTGGCGATTTTTCAACCTAGCGATTCTTTTCACTTTTACTCATTTTTGTTTGTTTGCGTAAATGAAATATTCGACGAGAATTGGAGTGAGCAAATGAATGAGGAAGGGAAGAAAGTTGTAGGAAAAATGTGGAGAAGACAATGGGAAGCGAGAGAGCAGAAAACATAAGGGCAGAGGTTGGAATGCAAAATGAGAAGAATAAGCAGATGCTCAAAAATGGAAGAGAACTTCATTCATTCATCGAAATAATAAACACTATTGTGGAGATTTTAGCATGAATGTTAACGAATTTCTTGTTCCGAAATATTTCGAACCAGAATTATATTCTGAGAAGAAGGTCAAAAAAAATCTCTTCTTGTTATTGTTGTATGGAATATTCATCGGAATCTAATGAAGAAGTTTCATTCGAATTTAAACCTATCCAAATTTTGATTGTGGATTAACGCTCCTTTTATATTCTCCGATTATGTTCATATCCCCTCCCCTTCTTCTAGATTCCCCCATCTCTTATTCCCTTTTATGCGCCTTCTTCCCTTCTTCTTCTTCTCCCACTCCCGATAGACTCATTTCCGTTGCTTGTTGGCCGACCATGTCTTGTGTCTTGCATCCCCTCTCTTCCTCCTTGCCTGATCCGGTCCGTTTATGGGCCAGGCTTTATGGCCACCTGCCTATGGCCTTTGGCCTGTCCTCTTAGAAGGAGAGGATATTTCATTGTTCCCCTCCTCCCATTTCCCCTATGTCTACTTTGGTAGTGCCGTTCGTCTCTCAACTTGATGCCCCAACGCTAAATGCATCTTATTGTTGGTCGGAATCGAGTTCGAATCTCGAACCCACCACTTTACTCTGTCCTTCTTTTCTTGGTCAAACAGACATTTTTATACTTCGTATAGATAGGAAGAGAATAAGTTTCGGTCTTATTACTTTCGAACATATGAATAGCTTGCATTTTCATATATTCACCTCGATTTCTAATGAAGCTGAGCTTTAAAATTTCATTTCGAAAGGAAATCATGATGAAGATCAACCTTTTCCCTTATTTTGCGAACTTTCTGATCTTTTTTCTTTTTTAAGTCTTGGCTGACGTGATATTTCATTATTTTTCCGCGATAGTGCATAAACAAATTCGCTGATCTATTCCTGGATTACAGAATCTGACTCATTGCGAGATGTCGTTTGTGACAGTCTGCAGTCATAATGCCCGTCTTTGTCTCTGCGACTTGCAAATTTCAGCCAATAATCTCTGCCTTTCCTGTGCCATTCTCATAAGGCCATAGGCATTTTCTGTATCTCTTCCAATAAACACACCCATTTCCCTCTATTCCCTTTCTTTCCTTTATTTTCATCACTTATTCAGCTTTTGCATTCGGGCATTCAACTGTTAATTCGGTTATTCATTTATTTATTCCAGTTCATCAGTCCATTCAGTCGGAATAATGGATTATATGCGGGAGGATCGACGTGAATCGGAGGTGAGAAGCGGGTATTTCACTTATTGCTGATTTGCTAGGAAAGGCAATTCACGTTTATAGATTCCTTCAGTTTTGATTCAAATTGAAGAAATTTAGATACAAAACTTTTTTGAAGACTATTTTCTCTCGGCAGTTTGTAAAAAGAAAACACGAAATTATCAATTGCATACCATTTTAGGGAAGACGATAGACAGAAATAGCTTACATACAACCTATTCGAAGAAGATTGCTTTTTAAAAATTTCCAACTCTTATTTGTCACTAGATAAAAATTTCGCATCTGTGAGAAAGTGTCATGACTATGACTCCGTCTTTGTCACTTGCCCTCATATTTTCTTTTCGTCTGACGAAAGTCCTCCCTAGATTTGATTGCATAGGTAGCAGCATAGAAATAGGTTGAGTTATGATGAAAATGTGCGCCATTCGTCATTGCACCACTTGCCGTAATTCAAGCATTTTTCTATTTTCATTTTAAAAATCTAGGCAATTCGCCTCGAATCACTCCGTCCCCTTCTGCAAGGTATCGACCTCCGAGATCTGGCTCCAGTTCTTGTGGCTCGAAACATCATCAAATCCTACGAAATGAATAAACTTTATACTGAGGTTGATTGTTTGACAAAACTATTGAATAGCAGAAGGAAATTGCAGAGCACTGCAGATGCACAAATCAACGCATTCATCGAATTGCTAAAGACAAAGTACGACTGGACGGGCGCTCTCACTGATGCTCTCATCAGGAATGGAAAGGTAATGAATGATATCTTGATGATATTTATAATCTTTTTAATATCATTAAAAAAAACTATGACAGCACTCTGATTTCTTATTTTCAACTTCGCATTTCATGTTATGATTCTCTAGTTTGTTTTAAACATATCGTTAATTTTGAAAGCGAAATAACTAAAGACATCCAAACTCATCCACTTTATCACGTTTTGAACTCAAGCTAAAATGTTTTAACGATCTCAGCCAATTATCATCCATTCATTTTCCAAAGGAATGCAGCAATTTTCATTTTCAGTGTAACATCGCTCAAAAACTAATGGAAATGCAGTCTCCCAAGTCGGCTCGGGCATAATATAAACAATTCTGTTTATTTATAGCAAAAAATAAAAAATTTCTAAAAATGAATTGAGCTCGTAAATTGGCTTTTTGTATCGTTGTATTGATGCAATTGGTTACCCGAGTGAGGAATGCAATCACAAATCACAAATGAACAGAGAACGAGAATGCGACAGTCTTGTCGCAAAAGGCACCTTGTCAAAGAATAGTAACCCATTTTTCGGCACTGTTAATTCCCATTTATAAGTAGAAAGAAAGTTTAGAGATAGTTATAAAAATAGTAGAACTTTAAAACTGCTCTGAAAAAATCTACCTAGTGAAAGGAAACGGATAGGAAAATACTTTAGCAAGAGGCGGATAAGTGATATGAAAGAAAAGTTTGATGCAATTTCCATAAACTATCTCTAATGAATATAAAATACAAATTTTGCCCGTTTTGAATTATTACATCTATCGCATGCTCTAAGGCAATTCATGACAAGTGGAGACCTGTTCATTCGCCTCGATCTGTTCCTCTGTCGAATACCACTTGCACGGGTCCAAACTACTGCTGGCAGAGGCATTTTTGCTGGGAGATGATCCTTTTCTTTTCTCGTTCAGCTGGGAAAGCACTGCGTATTTCACCAGACGATTCTTGTTTTGAGAACATCGTTCGCAGATCTGGAACATGACATTTTTGTATGAAAAATGAATCATTTTCTTCAAGTACATGTTGGGAAAAGATCCGAGAGAGGATTGAAATTCGAAATTGATACAGAATATTAGTAGTTTAAATTTGAAATGATGATGCCCTCACCTTGTTAGCAAGTGAAGAGGACAAAGTCTGCGAGTCGAAGTACCTGGCCGCATCGATGAACTGTCCATTGGACAGATAGACCTCGATGATCTGATCTGCTGCCTTTCTGCGACTGAGGATGTCCACTGCCGACTGGAACAGGGAAGGGCACCGGGCTGCGTACGAAATCAGCAGAATTGCGAGCTGTTTCGAGTCTTCAATCACCTGCAAATTCAGAAGATAGTAATTTTCAGAAATTAAAATAAAATCAAAAGAATTTTTTTTGTATAAATTATCTCTCTGATCATCTGAATATCGTTTCCTGCTTTCACAAATGTCATTCGCTTCGAGAAGGAATAAATTTTGAAGAGAATGATATTCTTGTAAGAAAATAGTATTTGAACGATCATTTTTGCAATAGATTTAGCACATGTAAAATTGCATTTTCAAAAGGTAAAGGACTTTTATAATTCTAAAAAAAAAACCCCCCACCCGATAAGTGACGAGCTGCTGCAATTTGCCCATTTGGCCCGCATCGCAGAGCGTCTGCACAACCAACTCGAGAAAGTAGGAATCGACAGGCTGCTTCTGCTTGTAGAGACTGCGAAGGTACTCCAGGAGAACATTTGACACAAAACACTCGTCCAGAGAGACATCTTCCTGAAGAAATGAAATTCGTTGAATTCAAAGTGACATGATTATTATATCAAAATTTACGCTTCGTTTTCGCCAAAGCCTACAGACCATTTTCATCTTCGAAATCTCGAAATTAATTTTCGAGCTCCAGCAAAGCAGATCAGAAATCAAATTAACAAAAAAACGATCGGAATAATTTTATTCAAGATTCGATTTCAGAAATAGGAGTTTATTGCTGTCTATTATTTGATTCTAGAAAAAAAAAGAAAGCTAAAAACGAACTGTGAGCGGAATGAAGACGGAACTCTGCATGTCTCTCTGCTCGATTTGCAACGATTTGAATGGAGGAATCACGAAAAGAGTGGTTGATTTGCTGCTGCTGCTACTACTCACTTCTGAAAATATGAACTTTCGAAGGTATTTCATTCATAAGTGTTCTTTTCAGATTTATGCGAAGATCGTTTTTCCTGTTATAATTTTCACTTTTAAAAGGTGTCCATCTTTTCGAAAAAAAATGTTGTAAGTTCGAGTAAAATGACGATGAAAAATATAAGGAAGTAAAAATTAAATCAGAAAAATTAGGCATAAAAATCCATACCTGAACCCGATTTGTTCGCTCCGACGATATCAGAGAAAATTCTGGACAAATTTCTGAGAGTTATCTTTCGATTGGTCAGGGCCTGCAGCAGACATTCGAGGAATAGCTTTCCCGATCCGACTCGATTTGTGAGGAAACGCAGCTGCGCAGTCGGATCTGTGAATTCGGCAGAGGAATGTTCGATGCACAAGGACACGTCGTAGATTTGGCCTGCGATCGGGTCTGCAAATAAGAAAATGAGAATTAGAAGACGACAACAATATGATGCATCGATGGCATATGTTTTCTCAAAATGGCAGAGCGGTTTCTATTGTATCGGTCAAATTAAGTGAAAATTCGTGTGTCGAAAAATATCGAGCAAAAGAGAGACGCAGAGGAAATTGTGTACTACTCTTTCCATTGTTGCCCGCCGACTCTCTTTCTCAGTGCTCTAGCCTCCTTCTTTACACATAGTTCATACGCGCATTTCCCGCAAGAAGCACGCTTTGGCACACGAGCTGTGTCACTTAATTTGATCGATACAATATCAAATGACAGCATGATTCTCGAGAAAAGTATAGGAGCAAAATCTTACCAATGACAATATTTGGCTGGAACATCAACCAGACCTGACTGTATAATTGGATGGATTGGCAGGAAGAATGAGGAGACAGACTGAGAGTGAGGAAGGGAGTGTGCGAGGGACGGTGCGGGGATAGACCGATGTCGAATAGCAGCGAACTTTTAGAGGCCTGAATAATGTATAATGAGAATGATTTTTTTAAAGTAATTTATTCTCAAACGTTGATCTCGCTTTTTCCATTTCATTTTAGGAAAAAATAGTTTTGAAAGACTGTTTTCTCCGAACGAAGGAAAGTAATCGCCATTCAAGAATTAGCTTCGATTTAAAAGAATGCGATTTCATAGAAAGAAGAGTAAATAATTTTTTGCCTGATGATGAACCACTACGACGTTGTCGATTATTTGAATTCCGCATCCACCGACCAGACCTAGGGAAAGTGAATATTTGAATGAAGAGGCGATCGATGTGTCGGGAGAGATCTCGTACAGAGCCAAATCTGTGGCCGTCGCATTGCGGCCGTAGCGAAGCACCATCAGATACAATTGACCATAGCTGAAAATCACACAATAAATGATTAAAAAATCGATCATTTTTATAAAGAAAGCAACTTACAGAATAGTAATTGTAACGTCCTGCTCTAACAATTTATCTCGCGAATTTCCATTTCCCATTTCGACATCAAAACTCTGAAAAAAGAAATTGTTGTTCTGAGAAAAATAATGAATTCCCTACTTTCAACCGATTCAATTGACTGTGCGAAATGACGATTGGCAGAATCGTGGCTGTATTCGAACCATTTGCGATGAACAAAATCGACAGGGAATGCTGAATTCGAGAATTTTAGACGGGGAAATGAAAGTTGTAAGTGATAAACAGACATCAGAATTTTTAACGTTTTTGATATTTAGTTTTTTTTTTAAAATTATTAATTTCGAATGATCCCGACAAGGTTTAAGCGTGTGAAGTAAAGAAGAATAATCAAACTTCGCAATTTCTTTCAGATAAAATATGAAATGCGAAATAAAAACATACATAGTAAATGGCCCAAACAGCGTCAACATTGGTTGTCCGAACGAGTTTAGTGGTCTTCTTCTCCTCGATCACTTGGTGCAACTCCACTACCTGTTTCGTCACCAAAACTATCTGCAAAATTGTTCGCTTGTTTCAGAGCTACAAAACTTGACTCTCTACCTGGGAGTTACTGACCCATTCCACGGTGATGATTTCTTCCTTCGATTTCGAAGAACACGAGAATTCATCGCAAACAGATGGAGGGGATTTGGTTCGACAAATCAGAATGTCCTGAAATTCTCCACTTTTGAAATAAAAAGATGGCGAGTTTCGAATTACGATAGAATTATGATGTCGTTGCAGAATGCAGAGCTCCAAATTCGGGGAGAATTTGACGAGCCGAGTTGGACCACATTCACGGGTTCTGAAAGGAAGAAGTTAAATAGAAAAAATAAACAAACGAACAAATTTTGGAGAAAATCAATTTCTTACTTGACAGAAATAGGTTCGCCTTCGACTGCACGGGCTGTCAAGCCGAGAAAACCGTTGTTTCGCAGTGTGCAGATCTGAAGCAAAAACGATCATTTCGCTATTTTTTAAATGAAAAACTACTACTTTTTGATAAAAAAGCAAACAAAATTAACTTGTGTCGATTTGTTGTGGATTGTAGAAATTTCTTTCGAAGTTCTTGAATCATAGATTCATTTTTCAGAACGATTATGGCTTTTAAGCGGAAATTTATCCAAGATTTCATAACAAATTTAAAGATTACCCTGGAAGTAGCATTGTCGAAGAAATTCTGTGTTCCATTTGTAGAGTCGTTTGGAGAAGGGTTGTCCGGCTCGAATGCAGCCTTCCTCTGTCCGATCACTAACATTCAGATTCGAACTGATTTCGAATTTTTATTCCGATCTAAAATAAACTCATCAATTTACTAGAAATCGATAAAAATAAACAACGAAAGAGGAAAATCGAAAGCAATGTGATACGTTGTGCAAAATGCAGTGAAGAGAATAGAGTAATGATGCACCAATTAGAGACGGAAAATTCATGTTGGAAAAGGGTGAACATTGGTGAATGTAAGGGTGGGATCGAGGAAAAGTTACACAAGTAATGAAGGTTTAGAAGAACTAAACAGGAGTTGAATGATGATAGAATGACCTTGTGAATGCGAAAAAGTTGCATGAGTAATAAATTTTAGCTGTCAGTGAAAAAAATCATTTTTTCATGTAATAATTTTCAACTTGTCTTCATGCTTATTTTGTAACCTTCTTTTTATTTCATTTTGTCACACAATTTCGCCATTTCCTATTTTTGTATGCCATATTAGTTTTTCTTTTGTAAATCAGAGTTACTTCATGATCTGAATTATGCGAATTAAAAATATCTATAAATTTCTAGAATTTCTACATACATATATAATGAGCATTTAGTTTCGAAAAATGTTTAAATTATTTATGCTCCTGATCGCCTAAATCACCTGCAATATCACAAGTATTTGCAGAACTTAAATTGGAAAATTAATTAACTATTAGAAAAAGTAACTTTGTTTGTGGCTGTCATTTTGAGTTTTATTATTAGGTTTTCAAAAATCAAAATTTTTCATTTTCAGCTGATTTTAGAATAACTCATATGGTGTTGATCTTGCTGAATTTTCATTTCAAAATGCTTATTATCTTTTGAAAAATAATATCTTTGTGATGGTTCGTATCATTTTGTAGAAAAAACTAATTATGGAGAAAGCTTCCCAAGTTACGAAAAATTAATGCTTGCGAAGTTCGAAGGAGAACAGATTTCACGAAATTATCATCGCCTAATGTCAAATTTCTAAAATCAATAGATTAACCGCAATTACACTTTAGAATTAGATTTTATTCAGATAAACTTACTTTCTAATATATGATCCAAAGTTTGACTATTCTTTTGATTGTTACTTCTGTAAATCTCGAGGGTATGTTGATAAGTTTTAATAAGCATTTAAAAATAAATAATTTTAGATATTTGTGAAGTCAACGAGGATATGTATCTGGATCAATTGCCAGATAATTGCACACATTTAAAAGGAACTTTATACATTCGAAATCTTGATACCTATTTGGCATGATAGTGATAACCTAACTCCAAGACTAATAATTTTTAGATGGCGACACAAAAACTGCAAAATGTGAAGACGATTTCGAATGGTCTTATTGTTCATCTTACAACATTTGAAGATTTATCATTTCTATCGAATCTAAGTTCAATCAATGGAAAATCTTATGAAGGTTTCGAGACAACTAATATGGGCCATTATTCAGAATGAAATACCAATTCAGGAAGAGCACTACTAGTTTCACAGAACAAACATCTGCGAAAACTTGGATTTGAAACTTTACGATATATTGATGGAGCAAAAGGGGACTCAATAATTAGACAAAATGATGATCTATGTTTGAGCGATAGTGAGTTCAATATCTTAATGGATATCGAAGCAATAATGGTTGGAGTTGCACATTGCTCATATGATAGTTAGTTTTCGATAATTTAATTACAAAATTGGAAGAATAATAAGCTTTAGCGACGAAGTCCATATGTTACTCTGAATATTTTCCACTAAGCAGCAATAAGCTTAACGATTGCCAAATAGTCTATGGCGTGATTTTAACAGATATAAGCATGGGAATTAAAGGAGCTCATTATATTTTCGATAAGGTTGAAATAATTTATGGAGGAATTCGTATCTTTAGAACAGGAATCAAGAAAATTTCTTTTGCAAATTTAACCAAAATTGTAACAACTCGTCCAGGTATGCAAATAATAGGCAAATGTTAAAAATTTCACGAATGGTTTTTAGAAATACCTGCACTACAAATCGAGTATAATCCTTATCTGACTCATATAGAATTTCCTAAGTTGGAAAGCATTGTTACGTCATTAACGAATGAAGTTGCCGATGTTTCAATTATTAGCAATGACATATATCATGTCCCTCAACATTTCTGTGATAAAATTTTAAATATTACCTCACATGTTCAATTTTTCAACGAGGGAAATTGTGGTAAAGATATATGAAATGCATATAAACAAGATAATTTTAAAATTCAGTATTAATGAACCATAGCTCATATTTATCTCAACTGATAATATTTAATTCAATAGCTTCATTGGAACTATTCGTTTATATAACATTAGTTATAAAAATATTTAAATATCGACATGAATATCGGTTAATCGACAATTATTATTTTCAATTTATGATAATGTGCGAATTTATAAACACCCTTGTTCGTACGTTGGAATTCGTTGTAATTTTTAATGTATTGTTTAAAATACTATCTTCAAAAATTTCAGTTAGTATTTGATAATGGTAAGACAGCTATCGTCCAAATTACAAATTTGTCAATACTAGTGTCTGGTTATAGTTATATACTAAAAACACTTTTACATTCTACCCAATATATGCGTGTACTTTCAAACATGGCTTTCTCACTTATTCGAGCAAAGAAAACAATTAGGTAAATTTCTATGAATGGTTCATAAAGCATCTTTAGAGATCATCTATGGCCAAATAAAAAAAAAAAACATTAAATTTAACTCTAGTATTTTTCATTAAATAATATGTATTAGTCTATGAATTAAAAGATAATATTTAGTGCTCCATTTAAATCACGATATATTTTAATTTCTCAAGTTAGTATTATCGTAATACCAATTCTAGTAGTATGGAAATGGTACACCTATGAATTCGACAATAATCCATTTTACATTGATGAGCTTAAATATGTATGGCTGTTTTATGTCTGAATTTATCACGAAAATTATCTGAACTTTAGGATCCCAGTCAAACTCCCATTTTTAATATGATTAATTTATGCATGCAACTCTTTCTAGTTATTACATTGGTCTTGCATTCTAGGCTAGTAAATAGCAGTCAATCAAATCTAGAAGATGAAGTTCATATTTATACTTTACAAATGATAAAAGTAGGCTTGAATTGGGATATGCAAAATTAGAATGAATAATAAATTTTTAGGCTATTATTGATTTTATATTTCAAGTTATAAACTGGAATTTACTCATGCTCTTAAGCAGTGAAATGTTACTAGTATCTAGGATATTGAAACATGTAATTCTTTTTACTCTTTGCTGTACATATATTCATGTACTTATCTTCATTTTTCTAGATACGAAACGTCATATCATATCGTCATTATTGCATAAATGGGATAATAAATTTTTGGATCCTCAAACGTGCTCACGCCACTACAATGAACTAAAAAAGTAGCAGGTGAATGTTTCTGAATATCTTCTTACAATTTCTCAGGTGAAATTTCAAAAGTTAGTTAGATGAATATTTCCAAGTAGTGATTATATTGGGAAATATGCATTGATTCTGCAAATTGTTGACTACATATACGAATTAGAATTACAGAACATGTCATTTTCTTTCGAAGTGGTTGTCATCAGAAGATGCGGTATTTTCACTCTATGATGATCACCAATGCTCGTATAATGGACAGAATATCGATTTGGTTGTGCATTTCTGGATTTGTTATATCTCAAAAATCGTGCTTATACGATGGAATAGTTGATTTGCTACCAGATGATTGCGAAGTAATCATGGGATACGTACTAATATACGATGATACTTCGATGCAGTCAAAATTGGTTAGAATTTTGCAATTAGTTAGCTTTTAAAAGAGTTGAATTTATTACAGAATTTGAGCAAATTCGCTAAAGTACGTGAAATTCATGGAGCATTGAATGTTATTGGAACGAATCTTTTAGATTTAAGTTTCATTAGAAATTTGGAACAAATTAGAGATCGTAAGTAATAACAAAAATTTAATTTTTAATTCTATATTGCATGATATAAGTTCGTTTTCTTGAAATGAAAACACGTGATTAGACATTTACAAATAGAGATATGTATTTGAATTAGTATAGTAAAATAAATAACACACTTTTAAGTTCAGTTTACGATTTCTATATTCTTCAACCAATTGAGAAGCCTCGGAATGTCTTCGAGTTAACTGGGAACAATCAAATGCAACGACTAGGATTACCGAGATTAGCATATGTCGATTTTTCTACTGAAATTCGTGAAAATCATAATCTGTGCGTATCTGAGATGGAATTACTGGCTCTTGATTATTCAGCATCAATAATGCGTGATTTTTACATATGTGGAGAGCCAAGAAGTAAAACTACTAGTTGCCACACTTTTCTCCTCTTTCCAAAAATCTTCCTCTATGAGAGGCAGAGTCCACCTTTACGCCCTAGCTTTAGCCCTACTTCTCCCTTTTGCCTTCAGTAGCGAGGAGAAAATAGAAGATAAAGAGGAGAGACGGAAAGAAAAGGCACGTAAAAATGTACGAGAGAGAGAGGAGTGGGCTCTGCCTATTCAGCACAACGGTATTTTTGAAAAGAGGAAAATAGTGTGGCAATTATAATTCATAGCCAAATTAATAAATGCCAAAAATTTGACAAGAAAAATAGATCAAAGAAGATAAGTTACCAGCTATCACATTATTTAATCCATTTTCCTAGTCATTGGTAATATTTAATTTCAAAACTGAAGAAAAGATTAATTCATAGTCATTTCCTTTTAATTGATTATTTAGATAAGACTTGTCAAGCGGCGAAAATTCATGAAATAACAGTAGGATGTGTGGTTTATTTTGGAACACTAGTATTAAATGAGGAAAGCGAATATGAAATATATCGTAATGCCAATAATATTTTGCCGAGGTTCATTAATAGAAGGAAAAAATGAATCCCTGCATTCAGGATAGCCGATATGAAGAGAATTTATGGAAAATTAATAATCGCCAACACAACTATTATCACGACTTTTGGCATGACAAATTTGCGATTTATACATCCATACAACTGTTGTAATAAAATAATAATATCCTATTTTTACTTCTTTACAAAATCGTTAAATTTCAGCTACACCAATCGAAATATATAACAATTCTCAATTAGAAAATGTGATTTTTTACATTTCTGGTGGTCAACATTGCATGCGCGGAGTTAACCCATTTGAGGGAAAAGATGGCTCGTCTTATTATGTCGAAACTGCAATGACGTTCAAACCATTTTTACCTGGATATATTTATGAAATTATTAACAATCCTTTGCTTAATTTGCAAAGCATATGTAATTTGACTCATATTCGTTTAATAAATGCTAGAGGAAACCAAAATAACTGTGGTAATTCAATATTTTATTATATTCAAACTTGATAAAGCTTATGAAATTGACAATAACTTTTCAGTATTTTACTATGCTACATTTATTGTCTATGTTCAATTTTTTGATTTATTACTTACACTATCAATGATATTGACAATCTATTCCGTCTGTATATATCAAGTTTTGACAAGAAACCGAATACGGGATAATTTTATAATCATACTCTTTCTAGTCGAAATGATATGTGGACTACTTTGTGTTATTTGGTACAGTCTTGCACCTTCAGTAAGATTTTTTAAATTAACAAATTGAATGATAAATATCACTAATATAATAGTAAAAATATCAAAATGAAGCAAGCCATTTTAGATATGCTATCCAAGTAGATGCTTAATAATCGGTCTTCAAGTTTATTATGATGTAATTCCATACGTTGATCCACTTCGCTTCATATTTTCAGCGTTTCATACTTCTATTGTTTCGATTATTGCAATACAAAGAATTTTGATATTTTTCAGGTTTTCGTATAGAAAATATTTCAGAAACAATAATATGCATTATTTAAGAATTGAAATTTTATGGCATTTCTATGCCTCGATTATTTTAATTTTTGCATTAATCGTAGGTGATACATATTTACCATTGCAACAATCATTGGTAAGGTTCTTTCCGTTACCAGATACGGAATATTATTATGAATTTTGATCGACCATTTCTTCAAAATTGGATGTATAGCGGCAGGAATTACATTGCTCTCATACGCATCATTCAAGATCTACTTCAATACTGTGCAAACTTCGAATGCTTTGAAGTCTACACAACAGCGAATTATGAACTTGCTACTCTTCCATGTTTGATATTTTGAATAATTTCAATAACCATTACCATAATTATCTATTATATATATATATATATATATATATATATATATTATCATTTAGTCTATGGTAATCTTAATCGGAAATGTCCTCTCGATACAATTGATCGAATTTATCTTTCGAACATTCATTTACACACATTATTCTATCCAACTCGAAACAATCTCGGTGACGAATTATCTTGTGATTTTTACAATCGTAAGTTTAGCAATTGTAACATTTTTCAATTTTATTTTATTAAACATTATATAGATTCAAGAAACAAGTCGAAGATGGCTATTCGTTTGTGAAGCAGTATTTTCACTTCTGACGACAAAAGGATTCAGGAAAGCTAAAACGAAGATAACATCTTTACAATCAAGCAAAAATTCCGCCAAAGCATTCGTTTCAAGTACATCACAGTATATTTAGCATGAAAACCATTTAAATTTACAATTTTTGAATAAAATATTTGTCTGTGATTTATAAGCTAATTCATACGTGAGCTGATAAACATGATTTTTAGATCAATAATTCTGCTCATACATTCTCGAGAAAATTTTCAAACTTTTCTCATGAAAATGCTTGTGATTTCGTCATTTTTCCTGCATATTATTGTTGTGTTGATTATGTGACCTTCAAAGAATTTATAATCATCGATATATCATAGCTGTCATTCGGCGATCAATTGCATTGATAGATGGTCCAGTTGGATGTGCATGAAGAAATGAAAAAAGATGAAAAAGTGAGAAACGTTCAGTGAAAATGTTCCCCATTTCATTCTTGTTCGAGTTGCATCAGAGTGACGGCACACAGCTCTCACGTTTCTCCATGAAACTTCGAAAGACGCAGCTTGAAATGGGGGAATCGGGTTTGGTCGTTCTTTGTTGGCAATTTACGTCTGTGTCTTTCCTCTCTGTCAGTCTCTGCCCTCTCGACTGTCCGTCCTCTTTTCCCTCCTTCCCAATCTCTCCCCTTTATGCTGTCATCTTTCGTTTTCTCCTTGCAGTTTCTGCTCTTTTGGCTTGTTCATTTTTGGTCCATCCATAATTATGCCTAATCCAGTGATTTATGCGATAATTGCCCTGCTAATCAACGAATTATCCAATCGATATTCATTGCCAGGACTGTACGTGAATCTGTGCAGTTCTCCTGTTTCTTTGTTTGCCTTGCCGCTCTTTAGGTGTAAGACTCGCTTCTCTTTCGTGCAGATCTAGAGATTTGCACTATGGAAGGATACATTGCACATTGCATATCAGCAGCTCTTCAAGATCAGCTTACCATTTTTCGATCATCATTATATTTATGAAAAATCGAAGCCGACGATTTGAGTTTCTGTGCATTTCATTCATTCGTTTGTCTCAATAGATTGGCTTATGATTGACGTTTTCATAGGACAGATTTCTATTCTTTCTAATCTGTTATGTTTCATGTGAATTCCCCTGATCAACTGGATTATTCTTTTCTTCTATCGATTTTTGAGGCGTTGATGAGATCTGAGGCGAGAGGTGTCTGTCGATGTGAGTGATCTTTCTCCTTCGATTGAACAAAGAAGAAGAAAACAAAGCTCTGCCAAGTTCAACGTAGATATTTGTCGTCCTGGATATGATTAATCATGGCATGTCCGGCATCTCCTCATGGCCTTCATACCTCATCCCTTAACTCCCTTCAACCTGCCGACAGTTGGCATTTCTTATTCTACTCACTTCTTCTGACTCCACTGACTTCAACAGCATTGCATTGCCTACTTCACTCATTTCTCATTCTTTTCTCGACTTTCCTTACTTTTTCGAAGGGTTAACCTCTTTTTGCCCACAATCTTTCTACGTTTTTCGGCAGTTTACACAGGCCTTGGCTTTCATGCGAGAGCACTGCACCGAGAAGAGAGAGTCTTCTCTGCTGCCTGATCCCTGAGAGAAACTGAAACAGAGACAGAAGAATTTAGGAAGATGAAGGTTTCTACGTATTCGCTTTCTTGCTCTCTTCATCTTTATCTACTTCTCTCCTTACAAACTCCCCTCACCCTTGCTCATCCTTATGTCGATCACAGCTCCCAATAACTTACAACTTTTCTCTAGGTTTTTCTTGTAGGGGTATGACAAGAATCTTTAAGATAAGTTGAGCTCACGATGCACGAAATGTTCACACATAAAACTTGTCTGCGCTAACTTTTGGGTTTTCATTTCTCAATCCATAGATTTGCTAAGTTTGTCAAGTGTTGGATCAATGTTCGAAAGTTAAGCCTCAAATCCACTGGCTGATCGAGCTAATATCGGTGCAGACTTCTCTGTCACTTCGTGTCATGCGTGTATATCCTCAATCTTTATGAAGATGTCAATAAGATCAAAATTCCTTTTTCAGTGATAATTCAATTTCAATGGAAGACGGTGGCTGTCTGTCAGTGCTTCTGTCAACAGTCGCGTCTCCGTCCGAAGAAGACTTCGATCTGCAATTCTCCCTCTGGCCGACCTGTTCAACGTCCGCTTCTGCCTCTGCTTCTTCGTCTTCTGCTCCAACCCCTTCTCCGTCATCCTCACTCGACGATTCAGATTCGCTCTGCTCAATCGATTCGTCTGACAGAGGTATCGACACAAATTGTAGTCTATGACAATAATCACTAATTCAGCATTCGATGTCTGCTTTCCAAACTTCGACTTCACTTGTGGCACTTCCGATTCTGATCTCTATTCCTCGATATTCAATGATCACAATGAACAGCTTGATGCTAGAGACTATTACCAAACACCAAACGAACGGGTAGCAGAAGGTAAGCAGATGAGAAAAATCAAAGATAATAAATTGAGTGAACTCATGCCTGCCACATTCATGCTTATTCTCTTTTCTTAAACGCCTCTGAAATTTTATCTACATAATCACTCTGAGGAATATGAAATTGATAGCAGCATCAGAGTTCGATTCGATTCGAATGTTTCGGATTGGAGATGGAGGAATTTTCTATTTCGGTTTCGAAGGGAAAAATCTGCATATTCCGAAACATTCGATTGTGAATATGGAATATTTTCGTGAGTTAAAAATTCATGATGAAAGAAATCAATTCAGTTTTAATGTTGTAATGGAATTATATGTCATTAAATTAATGCTATTATCATTTTGAGCTCCATTAAAATATCATGAATTAGTAATACAAATTATTAGTTTCGGTTTCAAAAATCAAAGGATTAGCTAATTTTTAGACAATTTCGAAAATCAATTTCGCCTTCAGATAAGAGAAAAATGATTAAAAAATCACGATTTCGGTTGCAATTTCAATTGTCTTTAATTCTGAACCTTCGTCTTGGTCTGTTTTATGGATTGATTCAGACTGTGATCATGACTTGATACCGACAAATTTTATAATCAACTCGATGAATGTATAATTTTAGATGCCGAATCAAGCAACTCAACGCAGGAATGCAGTATGATCTGCTGGCTGTTCCGTACATTGCTTACATCAGAATATCGTGCACTTCCACTAAATGCCATATTTGATCTATTCGAGAGAACAGTCGGTCGCGAGCAGGGTCTCGGCCGAGAGCGTCGTTTGCAGCCCAGTCGCTGCTCGCCTAGAGCCCGTCATTGGCGGCTTTGTATTCGACATGTTCTGCTAACTTCTCCTGTTTTTGTGCGGGTTCTCACACCGAATGTAAGCCTTTTTTCCACAATAGAATCAAAACAACAGCGGCGCTCGCATTTTGCACGATCAAAAGTACACGAATTTATATTTTTTTACTTTGGAACAGAAGATTTTACTTGCGAGAAATCTCAAGATATATCATATATGGTTGTGAGAAAGAACTTTTGATCATAGAATAAGAAACAACTACAAAATCCGCTTTGTGGTAATTCATGATAGCTTGTAAATAATCTCACGATCTTTTCATATTTTATAAATATTGCATACAAAATGCATAAGGGTGGAGTCGATTCAAAAGGCGTGTGAAATGAGTAAATTTCAGCCTCGAAAAGACTTCCTGGTGATAAGCGAGGCTGGCAATTGGTGGACAGTGCAGCCTTCCGTAGAGGAACTCTGTGCCATGGATGTTCTCACACCAGGACCGAGCCACAAATGTCCGCCTCCGGTCAAAAACAACAGCTCTTACAAGTAATTGTTCGAACACTTAATGTGAAGGTTGAACGTCTACATGCAATCTTTTTTTGTATAAATTTTGATAGAAAGCAGTGATAAGACCAGATGAAGTCTAAAAATTGAAACCGGAACGGAATATCGTTAAAAATCTCTGGAATCGGTACGCAACTAACAACTGACAACACTAAATTCAAACATTTTTGGCAATCTGATCTTTTTTTTTTTATATTTCGGGATCCAAATTAGAATAGATTGAATTATTTGCTTTCCGAATAAGAGAATAAGAACGGAATCAAGATTAAAATGGTTTGAACCTAAACGATATTTTGTCTCATTACTGAAGAAAGTTCACATTGATAAGACAAATGAGTCTGAGTGTGAGAAAGAGTCCAGCGATATACTATTAAATCAGGAACATCGACAAGAAAGAAAATAGGAAAAAGAGCTTATTAATGACGCATAACGTTGCTTTTTCAGAGTAATGTGCTCGTTGAATAATGACTGGGTGCCTGAAAAACGAAGAGAAAGTACATGGGGACGAAGGTTCGGCAATAAAAAGCCTGCGGGATATTTAAGGTTTCATTAATTTTGCAAAAAGTTAAAAGAAGGTCAATTTTCAGACAGCTATCAGAGCCATGCAAGAATTATTCGAACAACTCAGCATCTACGTCATCAAGCTCATTTTTAGTGGACCACGAAGAGGTGGGTTGTCGTATTTCTTCTTTACTCAACGAGCCGACGGGCATTCCTATTTTCTTATGGTTTTTTATAGCGAATATTGAATATCATAAAACGCATAAGATGTTCGAGTAAATATTTCCATTTCAGGTCGTGTAATCGTTTAATTTGTCGAGTTTAATGGAGAATGAACGTCAATCAAGTCGGGGGCCCCGTTTTTCCTACTCGCTTCATGTAGAAATTGCCTAATTTTATGTCTTCGTTTTCGTTTTCATCCACATTTTCACACGTTTATAGACAGCCGGACAGGAGGAAATGTGGCAAATCCATTTATAGTCCCTTCCTTTGCTGAAGCTAATGCAGAGCAGTCAGGGCAGGCAGTCGTCTGACTGGAGGCAATTCTCAATCAAATGTCCCTGTCCCTTTGCTCCTTCATTTTCATCCTAATGCCATTACGAATCGCAAACATTCAAACATTTCCTCACCCATCCTCTAGTCTCTGGCAGCTAAAATCACGCTCGTTTTCATCAAAAAATCTCCACACACACCGTGAATACATTGCCTGTTAACTTCCCAAATCTAATTTTCTTTTCATTTTCTCATTTTCTTCATGGATTTTTGTTCCTTTACTTTTTTATGCCTTCCTTCTCAATATTTAGGCATTTGATATCGAGCCAATTAACATCAAATTTCATCTCCCTCATCTCCTCGAACTGACACATTCTCGGTTTCTTCGTGCATGTTTATGATTTAGCTAGCCTAGACTAAAATATGATACTTTTTAGTGATCATTTTTCAATAAGTTAGCTGCTAAATTCAGCTAGACGAGATGCTCAAAAAATGAATGTTTGAGCGTATGGGAATGAATGGCTGTTGATTATGATCTGCCGGCAGTGCATATTAATGCTCGATGCAGATGAGCAGATAAATCTTTGACAATGCACGGAAGCGTGTTTTATACTCTAGGATCACGATTTCAAAAATCATACGATTTTCGAATTTCTTCGTGCATTTTTTGAACTACTAAAAATGGTCTGATTCTCGCTCTCAAACATTCAGGATAACTATTCATGCTCTTTCAGTCGCGCTCTTACATTTCTACTTGCACCTTCATGAAGACCTATTTCTTCATGGCTGAATATTTCACTCTCATTTGCATTCTATCTACCTATTTTATTCTTCTACTCTTTATGAGCGCAGTAATGTGAGTCGTAAAGAGCAAAAAGTAATAGGTTTAGCTAAATAGAAGTCTATAATTTACTTTTGATTGCAATATGATTATTATTTCGATATCCATGTGTACTCTTTGATCCTTATTTTCTACATCATTTAATTTGCATGACTGTCGAGTTGTTCTGTTCTTTCATCGTGTAAATCAGGTTCATCGTCGGTTAAAATTGCTCAATTTGCGAACGTCTAAACTCGTTATGATTTCGATAACAAATTGCTAAGAGCCTCAATAATTTTATTTTCGCGCTAATTCTGATTGTTGTAGCTAAATATTCATAATGCATAGCTTTAAACTTTCTACTCTATCATATTGTTCTTCATTTTCATGCCAATAGTCAAATTTTATTTTTATTTCTTGTCAATCTTCAAAAATTCAGAAATCAAATCATTTGAGTTCCAGTTCGCAACTTGATGAGCCTAGGGTTGTTTTTAGATAGGTTGAGGAATCGTCCCTAGCATTTAGGAATTAGTAGATGTAATTAGGCATTATGTAGAATACAAGGGCTGTATTTTTAGCTAGAAAGTCGGTTTAAAAAGTTTAATATTTGCTGGTATTTCATCGTGCTTATCTAATTCTTTGCTCATTATTTCAATTGTAAAATTACTCATTATATTCGAGGTATTGATTCTTTTGGAAATAAAATATGGGTTTTCACACAAAACTTCCTGTAATTGCATACAACGTAAAGTTCAAGTATAAAACTTGGACTTGCGAAAGATTAATAATGAGAAATTTTTCTCGTGCAGCTAAAGTTAAAATATAGAGTAATTGCGCACTTTGTAAATCTCCATTATGCAGAAAAGTTATTCGATTCTAGATTATTCCAAGCTAAATCGTCATTCAAGTTCAAGTAATCATTAATGATAAACAGGATATTGTATCCTTGCTCTTGCTTGCAAAATTTCCCAGTCTCCTTATGATACTTTACATTTCTCAAGATTTGTAATAATTTTTGATCCGACTTTTCCAACCTTTCTAAATTTATCCACATTAAAATTCATGTAAATCTGACTCCTTAGCATAAGAGTATGTAAATATTTATATGTTAACGCTGTTTTTGGGAAACGCCGACTAATTTATCCCTTCTATTTGAGATGCTCAGTATTATTTTTTCAGAGACATCGCTAAAATAGTTCACTCCCCCTTGAGTTTGCCGTTTCCACGAACCAATCGACAATTACCTGAGTTGGATGGGAAATGGGGATTTGCAACACAAAACAACCATACGATGTTCGGAAAGAGGATTTAGAAGCTCATAAAAGTATCGAGGCTAGGTAATCATTAATCGGAGTAGTTTTATCAAAATAGCGTTGTGATATGCACGCAATTTTGAATAGAAACAGTTGTAATTTGAAAAGAATTGCAATGAATGATAGGATAAGGATATTGATATTCTTCATTATCCAAGATATTTTATACGAGTAAAGAAATCGGCAACTTATTTCTTTCCTAATCGATTATCAAAGACCGATAACTTGAAACAAAATAAATAATACATAAATTTAAAAATGCAATGTGTGCATTGCGCAATTTCAAATAGAATGAAGATCATTCTTTGAACAATTGAAATTTCGGATATTCGTTCGCAAGCAAAGTGCTAATTTTCATTTTTTTATCGTCCCGAATTGTCGTTCATCGGCAATAATTTCAAAATGAAACTGAAATGTAAATTGAGGTTGAAAGTAAAATCCCAACAGAATTTATCATTGCATCTGAACATTTTAACCTTATCTAAATACCCGTTCGGAAGCGTCATTTGTCTACATATTCTACAAATTATTTTTCGTTGTCATAGGGCCCTAGGAACTGCCGACTATGAAAGATGTGCAATAAGTTCTAATTTTGAAAATGATGGTCATTTCCAAATCTTCTCTAGTTTAACACATTAATGATAGTGAAAGAATGAAGTTCCAATCATTTTGATAAACGAGGTTCAAAATTTTTACATTTCAGTTTGGTGCTATACAAAATGAGTGCACATTTTTATTTTTGAGTTTTTTTTTTTTAATAAATAAGTATTTCGTTAATGACTGCATAATATTTTCAGTCTGAAGAAAGAAATGGAACGGCAAAGAGACTACAAAATTGTTAAAATTCTCCTTCTTGGGCCGGGAGAATCGGGTAAAAGTACGGTGCTAAAGCAAATGAGGTAGAAAAGTGCGAAAAAATAGATTTAAAAAAAAAATGTTACAGAATAATTCACATGGATGGTTTCTCTGATTCAGAAAAGGAGGCCCGAAAACCAGCAGTCTACGCAAACGTCTTTCAAAATATCTCCATGCTTTTGGCGGGAATTGAGCAGCTCAACCTGCCTCTGCCTGTCGATAACCAGGTCAGTTATGACTATTTCTGTGAATACTGTTTGGTTCAAAAATCTCGCAAGTTCAAAATATTGCATAACACATTCTGTGTATGGAAAAAGATAGGATAGAATGGTTTGAAAAGAAAGAAACCGATAATTAAGTTCAAAATTTACTCAGCAATTTAGATCTCCGTTTTTTCAGCTTAGGCACATTATTATCATATTTTGAGAGAATTTTATCTCAATGAAATGGATAAAAAATATTTAGAACATAAACAAGCTTTCAGATCATTTTTTCTGAAAAGTGCATAATTTTCTCGTGGGACACTTGGCTAAAGCAGGATTAGCAAACAACAAGAAACTTTAGGAACTGATTTTGATAAACGAAAGAGGCATATTTAACACGTATGAAGTCGATGTTATCACGCCAGGACATAAAATATTGATTGATAAAATTTGGCATCACCCATCGACGAAGACTGCCTACGAAAATCGAAGTGAATTTCAACTCAACGACTCTGCCAAATAGTGAGTTTGATATTTGTTATCCGCAAATCAATCCTCAAATTGTCATTCTTCTGGAACGGAAACGGGCAGTCAATTTTAATTTTGGAATGAGAGCGGGTAAATGAGTGGCGGGTTGAGGATGGGTCAAATATTATCACATTTTTGCCACTTCTGGATGAGAAAAATATTTAAACAAATAAAAATAGACAGACGGATACTTTTCGGAGCGGGGAAGGATCAGGAAAAGTTCAATCTTTGAGGATGGGTGGGGATAGACAGGGACTAGTGGAGAATTTTAAATTCGGGATCGAGAGACGGGGACTCGTCCATTTTTTCATGCCTAGCAAGGGATGAGAAAATCGCCAAACATTGGAGCGAACCGGGAACGGGGATGGGTAAATCTTGAGGAAGCATGCCCAAATATAGCTTCTACTTAAAAAAAATTCAGCTTTCTTGATCATTTGGATCGATTGTGTAACAGGAATTACGTCCCAACTGTACAGGATATCTTGATGTGCAGAGTGCCTACAACAGGAGTCCAAGAAATTCAGTACGATTATCAAGGAATAGCTTTTAGGTAAAAGCCAAAATTCTTTCTCTGGAGATGTAATAAACCTTCAGGATTTTTGATGTTGGTGGACAGAAGTCAGAAAGGCGTAAATGGCTGAATCACTTCGACAACGTCACAGCTGTTCTATTCATTGCTGCTATTTCTGAATATGATCAGACGATGAGAGAAGTCGAAGGAAAGGTAAGAGAAAATGTTGAAATACAAAATGAAGAAAATGGAATTGGCTTTTAAAGAGTTTCGAGAGAGAGAGAGAGAGGGAGAGCGAGATATCAAAAGAGGAACGAAATAGTTCAAATATCTCAAATAATTATAATACTAAAAAGGTATTGAAATTTCAGTTCCACCTCTTATAATTTAGGGACCGCGAATGGTTTGGACAAATTTATAATTTTCGCTAATTTTCACTTCAAACAGACCAACTACGATGTAACTAAAACATTCGTTTAAACAAATAATTTTTGATCGAACATTCAACCGAAAGCAATCGTCAAAATGAACACGTTTTCAATTCACTAAATCGTCATGAGCATGAGCGAGCACGCGAATTTCGAAATGATTCCTGATACAGGGTCTTTTCACTAAATGGCTCATCAAATTAGACCATTCCTTTTTATGCCTAGTCACTTTGAAGCATACTTGTTTCCTAGTTTTTTAGTTTACAACGATCGCTTTTTGAACAAAAGTGAAAAATACAAGGGGCGTAGTTTGCGGTCCCTACTAGTCTTTTTTTACAAATGCATTGATCTCAAAAGAAATTATAAATTTCTGAAAATCCAATATTGATAAATTTTAGAATCGAATGATCGACACATTACGATTATTTGCTGACATCGTCAACTCGCAATTCTTCGTCAATTCATCAGTCATTCTCTTCCTCAACAAAAAGGATCTGTTTGAGGAGAAAATCAAACGAATCCCTCTGACTGTTTGCTTCAAGAAGTACAAGGGAGACAATAGTTTCGAAGCTACAACGAATTTCCTGCGAAGATGCTTCGAAAAATTGAAAAACGATGATGAAAAATTGATCTACACCCATCTTACATGGTAAGAATTCGGTTACTTCTGAGAAAACGTGTGAAATCCTTTATTATAAACATAAATATATCGAAGTAATAATTCTAAACTCGAATCTAAAATTTCTTTGGCAATAGCAATTCAAAGTGATCGCAGATCACACTCAAAACTCGAAATCTGAACTGTGTGAAATGTTCTTAGCGAATAAGTAAATCACCAATTTCTAAATCTGTGCGATAAAATTTTAAAAAGAAAACTAGAGTTATGAACGACTTGTCAGGAGAGTCAAAATATCCCAGGACAAAATTTTATCAAATATTTTTAGGGCGACGCAAACAGATCAAGTCGAAAGGGTGCTCTCAAACAGTATCGATATGATCATTTCGGAGAATTTCAAGCAGGCTGGAGTTTTGTAAAAGATTAATTCATATGAAATTTGCCATTATCTCAGAATTTCGCTACCATAATAAAGTATGAAGATTATGGTTTGTTGTTTACTGATAGGCCTAGGCAGAGCTTAAGCCTGATCCTCGGTGTGGACCCCCTTAGGTTAAAATATGTCTGCGGGCCCTTCTATGTACCAGTTTTCTATAGGAAATTTTGGCTTTGCGGATCACCTCCCCTATAATTTCTCGTTCTGGCTGAAAATCTGCCTAGGTCGGGTCGTTGAATGAAATAATTTGTCTAAAATGATATTTTGAATTGTGAATGTCTTGTTTTGCATCGCGTTGTAGTTATTGAAAGTTTGAAAATTAGCACTATAATTTGTAGTGTTTTTCAATTTCGTTGTATCTTGATCATTTAGCTGAATAGCAGTAAAAATTTAAAGGGAAACAATACAAAATAAGAACAACATAGGATTGTTGAAGCGCTATTTTTAATATGCTTCGGCATTTTTTTTTTACAAATTTACAAAAAAACGATGCTTGAATTCAATTTCCATTTTATACAAATTTATGACATAAATTTTGCGCGATATTTCAATGTCATTGTAACAAAATCAGTCAAAGCTATTTCTAACTCGAGAATCGGTAAAAATCTAGACGAAAAGGTATTCTCACATGGCATAATTTGATTAAACAACTCACATTTGTCGTTCTTTCTACTAAATTGTCTTCAGATTGACAATTTGCAAAACTGTCATCCACCTCCAATTTGGTCTAGCTTTGGAGATTATTCGACAACTCTGAAGTTTTCAATGAACAAAATTAACTTGTAAAAATTGTCAAATATATTTTATCGATAGTGAAACATTGCAAAAAAAAATCTATAATAAAATTATTTATTTGAAAGCCCAAAGATAACACATTTTTCAATTGAGCATACATTTTCTCAAATTTGAAACAAAAATTTAAAGATCCTCGTAAAATAAATGACGAATAAAAATCAGCTATAAGTAAAATGAAGATGCTCAATTTCAGGTAAAGATACTGGACTGAATGAACAACACGTGTAAGTTTTAGGATAAATTAATGAAAGCCAAAACAAATGATGAAGAAAAAGAAATAAAGTTGATTTTGTGCTTTGAGTAAAAAAGGGTATGGTAGAATATGATAGATCTGTGACGTTTTGTGAATATATTTTGCACAATTCACAAGAAACAAGAAATAAAGTGTCACATAAATAACTGATTGGGCTATTGAACTTGAATGATGAATTATTGTCTTTGAATAAGCTACCAAATGATATTATAATAAAAGAATGATGTATCATCCTAATTTAACCTGATAGAATGAACCCTTGAACGCATGAGGTGGTACACGTTGTAAAATATTTGAGTGTTGACTTGAACTGGAGAAATAGAGAAGTTGGGTCGATTGACTCGAATCGCATCTGTAATGGTTTCATCATTACTTTAAAATACAAGATGGCGAAATTCGTCAAAAAACTGCAAAGAGTAGTGGATTATCTCAGTCATCTTTGAGACGAATTACGACTTTAACTTTAATTGAAGTTGATTTTGCATTATCAACCAGCACTAACCAGTTGAAGGAAGAAGCAGTTCGATTAGTTCATGCGACCGAACTTGGAGAAGCCCTGTTGTGCGGCAGGATTCGAAAACGCTGAAAATAGCGGCGATTGAACGATTTTGCCTCTTCATTCCTACAGGGCGGTTGATTCTGAAGCTGAGGTGGAGCTGCAGCTGGGACCTGTCCTCCGCCAAATCCGGGGTTCTTAGAGGGCGGGCCACGTGCAGGCGGAGCCGAGCTGCCGAAATGAGAAACTGAAATTCGGTCTAATTATTTGAAGCTTCAAATAGAAGATGTTTCTTCAAGCGTTTTCTTGCTTGCAACGAAACACAATGCAAATGTATTTTTCATCTCTCCAAAAATTTATTTTATGAGAAAATGAATGAGTTTCTTGGCAACTCACAGAATCCGCCAGAGAGAGTGGTAACGGATGTATTGGCGCCGACTTTGGGCAGGGTGAAAGTGACGGGAGGCGTGAAAGGCAACTTGGAGCTGGTGCCACCAGTAGCTGTTGCCGAGGACGAGAAAGTGGACCCGAACGAGGGTTTGGCAGGGAGCGGCTGCTGCTGAGACTGTTGTTGGGGAGTGCTCCTCGCGAAGTTCTGCCCGAATGCACTGCTCTGCTGCTGCAACTGGCGAGGTGGCTGCGATTTGTTGGAATTGCTCGACTGGATGGAGGCAGCTGAAAATGGTATGGAATTACTGTGATAAGATTCATTTTTCAAAATGGCATACAAAAGAATAAATATTTTCGAGAAATTTATCAAGGCGACTTTATTCACGACTCACGCTGGGTGAAATGGCGCTTGACAGTTGTGTGCTGCTCTGCCCCCTGGCCATGTGCCTGTCTGTCGCTGCTGCCACTCGATCTGACGTCCACTGCACTTGGCATCGACTGTCTCTGCTGATGTTGAGTCGGTGCATTCTCCTCAGTCGCTTGCTGCTGCTGCTGCGGTCTGCCTGCATTCCATTCGAACACGTTGCCACTCTTCTGAATGGCCGTCTCCGTGATGACAAGTCGTTCTCTCCCGATGTTAGCGACTAGCTGCTGCTGCTGCTGCTGAGGCTGCGATTGTTCGACCAGGACGGGCATCTGACGCGATTGGTTTGCTTCTGAAAATGCATGCTGCTTTCATGTGTCATTCATTGTTGAATTGGATTGAGTCTTTTGTAATCACACCCACTTCTTTAGACGAGTAAGGGAGGTAGGGGAAAAAAAACGAATGAGTGTCAAATACAAGTGTGGGGGCGTGTATCAAAGAAGGTCGTTGAGAATTGGTCCAACCTTCAGGAACAGCAGGTTGCTGCCGAATTTGAGTCTGCTGTTGCGGTCGGACAGGTGGCAACTGAGTGGAGGCGCCTCCTGAAATCATATGATTTTCCCGTCAAGTATATTTTCACTCCACTCACCCTGTTGCTGTTGCTGCACTGGCTGTGTGGGAACCTCGTTCTGTGCGTGCTGCTGCTGCCGCCTGCCCACTGCCCCGTTCGTCTCATTGTTCCGTCCCTCGATCTGCATGTTCCTCAGTCTGTTCTCGTACTCGGTCATCAGCGACTGCGGCGTCACCGTGTAGTGGATTTCGAATCTGATACGTCTCTGCGCCTGGAAAATAAACTCATTGGCTTGTCTCGAATTGCAGTGAAGATAGACCAGGAACTCTGCGATCTCGTTAATGGAGCTCATTTCCTCGTACGCCACCAGCAGGTTGATCCGCGCGAATTCTCTCTCGACTGAAAAACTCGAGAAATTTACGAAATTTTGAGAAAAATCACCTGCCATTGTGAAGACATAGCCAAAGAATGAACCGTTTTTCAAACAAATGCAATGTCGGCAATTTTGCAAAGTGGTAGGCAGGAGTCCGATTTCCTTCCGTTTTTTGTTTTCGTTTTTCATTTTCATTCCGTTTTTCTTCCTCGGAATCTTAATCTTTCCATTCATTCGTAGATTCGTGTACGTGAATTGTCGTTGCCCTCCTGCCGCACATTTGCACACTCTTGTGTGTGTGCTGCCAACTGTTTGATTTGCCTTGTTGGATTATTGAATTTTCAGCTTGTTTCGCAGCAGCGGCACAGGTAGAAGTAGCGATGGGTGCGAAGGACGGCGCTGAGGACGAGAATGTGAGTGGATTGATTAAATTGATGTTTCTGAGTCTGATTTACCTGTTCAGGCGAGTCCGATGCTGCTCAAGTGCATCGACAACAGCAGAATTGACGTCCTCTGTTCCATTCTAGCGCAACTCAGTAAAATTTGATTCTTAAATTTTATTTTTCATTGACCAAATTCATTCTTTCAGAGCAAAAACCCAACTTCCAAGAGACGCTCGATGTGATTTGCTGTGCAGAAGGCACTCTGCTTCACAGGGCTGTCCAACTTGGTAAATTTATCCCTCTTATTTTCATCAGATTGTTTTGAATTCCATAATTTTTGGAGATGAATTAATTTGGGATAGATAAATTTCTATAACATAATAATCGGATCAGTCATCTTCACATTTTGAGAACACTATCCATGTCAGTGTTAGGGATTTCTGCATTTATTATTGATTGGAGAGAACGTCAATATCCAAAATTTTGCCATTCGTATCGTTTCTCTTCTACGCGACTCACTATTTCGTTCTAAATTCGATTTCGAATTGCTGCATGAACTGCATGAATATCGACTTTCTATCCAATCAACAATACATACGGCTGTATTTACATGCGGATAGGAAGGGTAGGAAAAGCGGAGAAATAAAACAGAGCCGCCTGTAAACACAACCGTATGCAAATACAGGAGACCCAGTATCGAGCACTGCTCATAAATCGATTTCGCTAAGAAAATCTTGTGGAATGTTTCAATTATTTGAATTATATTTCAGATTCTGTGGATGCAACTTGTGCTCTTCTGGTGAACGGTAGCAATGCGTGTGTGCAGAACAACGAAGGGAAGACTCCATTCAACTGCTGCAAATCTGACGGAGTCCGGAATGCTTTCGTGCAGGAGGCACTCAGAGCCATCACTATGGGAAAGTAAGTATTTCTAGATTATTGGAAGCAGTTCTTTGTCTTTCCCGAACGATTTGTTGATTGAGATGGATGTGTTCTTGATTTCTGTTTTGTGTTCGGTCGAATTTTATCAACTGAATGGATTTATTGCGGAAGGCCTTCACGAGCAGTTCTGAGCTGACTGGCCTCGTACATCTGAATGCGGTGATGAGTGATCAATAGAGAGACAAGGCAGAGGAACTAACGTGAGCAGGGGTGAGTCTGACGAAGTCGGGGTTGCTCTGGGCAGGGGGAGTGGCTGTGGCTGTGGGCAGTGAGGACGCAGAGGACAATGGACGGATGATTTCGGGAGGGGTCCCGGGACCCGGATACAGCATCTTCTGCAGGTGGATTGGCAGCTCGCGGCGGCTGCGCAGAGTCGGTGGCGGGGCGAAGTCTGGAAGGAAAAGAAATCGGAGGAACTGGATTGATGGAGGTTTTCATGTGGAAAGTGATAGCTTGTCAAAACAATCGAAAATGAATAGGCTTTCAGCATCATTATGAAAAGGAAAGAGATGTTTTGAAGATTGACTGAATTCTGTTTACTTTTAATGACATATCCCCATATCTTTAATGCTACTCTCACATTTTCCACCATCTGCAGAATTGGTCCCAGCTTCAGGGAGAAATCTGTAGGGCGGTGCAGTGCTGGGTGCAGTTATGGTGGAGACTATCTGATGGGGAGCTGCCTGCCCAGACGACAGACTGGCCACTCCTCCCGACTGCAAATTCTCTCCAGACAGGTTGTCCATCGCAGAGCCCATCGGGGCTATCGTCGTGCTCGACTGAAGACGTTCGTCATTCGTTCATTCTTGAGCAAATACCTGCGGATTCTCAATCATTGTTGGTTGTTGTCGTCAAGACGAACTTGAAAATGAGAGATATTAAGTTCTCTTGGAATATGCCATTCAGATGCATGCTAATTCTCAAAATTTCATTTTAAAAAATCATAAGCAAGATATCTTCAAACTCTTCATGACCAATCTATTCATTTTCAGCGTGAACCGTGTGTGTCAATTGATTTGGAGCGGGCTCCCAATCGATTCCGTAGATACAAAGGAGTCGCAGAACACACTCCTCAATTGGGCGGCTGATTTCTCGACTCCACAAGTTGTGCAGTAAGTCCGTTTTTTTTATGAATGATTTGTAAAGTACGTGGTGAATTACAAAAGAATCGAGAAATTAAAGATAGGAAAGAAATGGAGTATAATTAGCGGCATCTCTATCTAGCGAATTCGACAAATTTTCTGTTTAATCGATTTTGAAGGATTGTTCATTTTCAGAGCTCTGTGTGAAAATGGAGCATCGGCGAATTTGGAGAATACCAAGGGAGAAACGCCTCTGATTACCGCTGTGAAGAAGGACAATGAAGAGGTTTGCAAGGTGCTGCTCAATTCAGGGGCTGATCCGTACAAGAAGACTGCTAAGGTATTTTATTATAATCTTTCATCTATTCTAACTATCTCACAAATTTATTGAGAAAGTTTACGAATTTTCGTTTTATAAAGTGAAGCTGAAAATATCCATTTCAACAGTCACAATTTGCAGGGAGAAGACGCATTCACGATCGCGAAGAATCGAGGTGGAAAGCTGCTTGGCGTGCTGAGCATCGACCGAGTTGTGAAGGGCCTGCAGCGAACCAAATCGGTCGAGTCCATCGATGACAAACTCAGCCTTATCTCCAACGAAACTGCCACTGCACAGCTATTCACGGAGAAGTAAGAACGATTTGATGAACATATTTTCGAAGAAGATGATTTTTAGATACGAGAGATACACAGATGGAACTCCTGAAAGCTGGACGGATCTGCTGTGGCCACAGCCAAAGCTGGTCAGACTGTTGCCTGGAAGTGGATTCGAGCTGCCTAAAGACAACAAGTGAGCATTGTCGAGTCTTATTGTCTTCGTTGTTAATCTAAATCGATAAACTCGGGCACGCGACAACGTATCATGAGAAAGGAAATATATTATATTATTTTTATCAGAAATTACGCAATCTTGTGTTTTCTAATCTTTTTCTTCTTTTTAGAAACTTTATGTTCAGGCTGAAAATCTACTTCGATGAAGCGTCTAACGCAGATCCAAGAAGATTGATGCAGATAATCGAAATGAGCAAAGTCATGCTGCAGACTGTCGGAATTGAAGTCGAATATAGAGGGCATAAGGTTGGATTCCTTTCTTAAAACTGTACTTTTGTGATTCTTCAGACGAGCGATCATGACATTTCCCCTTCGAATGGCAAAGTCACCTGCGGAATTTTTAATGATGGAAGGCCTTCTGGTGCATACACGCTGACTATCGAACCGAAGGGTAGGTTTTATTTATCGTCTTTTATATTTTCATAAACGGAGAAAAAATCTTTGATAGTTCATATAATTTTTCTTCTTTACTAGCTCTATTTAAAAGAGCATGAACTTTCTAAGAAGCTGGCAAAAGAGAATTTTCATATCCTCCTTGAAATAATGATAAAATAGTTGATTATATGTACTTTGTTGTCTTTTAGGAGTGGAGATAATAGCGTCAGACTATGCAGGAGTGCGCTATGCATTTTCAACATTCGTGCAAATCATCCGTCTGCACAGCTATGCTCTGCACCAAATTGGAGTAGCTCTGCCAGGCCACGCTTCTGTCCCTGTGGCTGATGCAAACAACTCCGTGAGGGCTGTGAATGGAGTCAATCATGCCACTGACAAGATTGGTGGAGATCCACTCACTAATTCCAATCCTGTATTTCCGGATATTAATTTGGGTAAGCAGTTTTCTGTCACGAAACAATGATCAATTGATAAATCATTTTTACTTTTCTACAAACATCCTTCATTTGTTGTTTTATTTCCCTAGAGATCAAATGAATTTTTGAAGTGAAAGTGATTCAATGATGTGTTAACGAAAAGCGATAAACAATGGATCGTTATTTCAGACGGTACGATCTGTGCGCTGACAGTCCGCGACTCCCCCGATCGTTCCTTCAGAGCCGTCTTCCAGGACTTTTCTGGTTGCAGAATTCTCAACAAGGAGACGGTTGGATTACTGAATTGTTAGAAGATGTTTACTTCTTATTTCAGGTAATGCAACTGGCGACCCGTTTGTCCTACTGCAAAGCCAATTACTTCTTCGTGAATTTCGAGGTGCGCACCACAGATCGCTATCAGTTGCCCTACACCAACAGAGAGCTCTTCCACATGCTTCAAGTCTGCGATGAGTTGTTCATGACGGTGAGTTTTTTTAATTATTTTTTTCATAAAATATTCCATCACCTGAAAGTATTGATGTTTCGAGTTGAAAATAGTCTAATTAGACTATGATTCTATCTTAATAGGCAACATTTTTTCAGCTAGTGCCTTCACTTGACACCCAAACAAACTATCTCGAGCCGGTCACAGCCAAGGAGATCATCGAACTGTTCCTCGACGACTTTCCACTCAGCAAAATTGCTCATTTCGGACCGAATCTGTCCAGTATTCTCATTGAAAACAGGAAAAGTTCGTCTTTTTTGGAATCGATTTTTATGATCCTTAAAATTTGCAGTTCTTGCCTCGATTCAGCGTCGCGTGCCTCGTATCTTCCTGTCTGTGTTCGTTGATGATAAGAATATTGCTGCCGTAAGTACTATTCTTCCTTTGCTTCTGAAAAGTCTTGTTCAGTTGTCTTCCGTCCCTCCCTATGTGACTTTGTGCGTCGAAGGCAGTTTCCCCTTCGACATCGAGAAGAAAATCTCGCCCAGAGTCTCGTTGGTTCTCAAGTTCTCTTCTGGTAAGAAATCCTCAATTTCTTTCGAAAAATTCATGATTTTTCAGGAGATGATGGCTATCTGTGTGCCTCTCCTGAGTCTACAGCCAAGAAAGCGCTGCTTGCATCCAAACTCAGCGACCGGGCTCAAATTTTGGGTGAAAATTTATTCCATTTATTTTAGTCTTAGTTTCGTAAAATTAAAAGTGAGAACTGCTATAAAATTCTCTATCTATTCGTCAAAGAAGGAATAAGTATGTGAAAAAAACTAGAATAATCTAAACCATTCTTTTTTCGCTTTCTATTTTCATTCTTGAAGATATTCTAACTTGACTATTTTTATCTTTCAGGGTCAATGATCTGTGATCTGTCGACAGGCTGCGAAGCAATGCCGCCTTCCCTCTCCTACACGGCTCTTCTGGCATCGGTAATTTTCATCATTCGTTTTTTGTTGCTATTTTTATCGTGATTTCTTACAGGTCGGTGTTGCTTGGAATAGAGACACGGACATGAAGAAATTCTCATTCCTGCTGCCTTCTATCACTGCTCATCACGTGCTCTTGGCAGGGTAAGATTTTATTTCTTTATGGATTTTAAAAAAAATTTATATTGCGAAATTTACTTTTTCCCCATTTTGTTTTAGTCATTCGAAGCTTCTTGGAATATTTATAATTCAGAGAAAGAACGTAGAAAGAATAGTTCCGATAAAAGAAAAGTCATGGGCTTTTCAAAATTTATTCATCAATCACGAGTTTCATGTTTTCTCTTTCAGAAACATGGCAGGTCTGTTCGAGCAGGTGTCCACTCTTGGTCGAGTCGAACATCAAATCACCAAGTTTGCCTATGGAATGTGGAGGCCACAACCTGCAAACTCGCCTGGAATCGACCTCGACGATAAGGTCTATTTTTCAGTCTAACGAAGTCAGAAAGGTGAATGTTTTGCAGTTCAATTTCTGCGGCTCGTCCAAATCGATGCCGATTTCCGTGTTCGTCGAGATCATTCTCAATCCGGAAAATCTCAACCTCGAGAGACTCACTCCGGTTGTTTTCAAGGTTTGGCTGATTTTCTTTTGAATTGTTAATTTGTTATTTTCAGAAAGCCCGTATCGAGCTGCGTCGCAGTCTGCAGGCCCTGGACGAGGCGAGAAAGCTTCTGCCCTACAACTTCGAACTGGCACTCGTTCTGGCTGAGATCAAACTCGTCACTGAATTGATGGTTCTGGCTAGCAAGTAAGAAAATTTTGTCCTTGTTTTCTATCGATTTGATAAAACTAGCAAAAATTTAGCCAAATAATTGAAGACAAGGTTATTGATTTGAAAAGAATTACAACTTTTAAACTTTCTAAAAAAATATCTTCTCGACGCGTTTATAGAAATTCTGAGAATGAATCGACAAACGGTCCTTTATTTGATGTTCTTACTCTTCCAGATTGGGTCAATCGATGTGTCTGTACGGTAACATGGCAGCTCAGCAGCAGAACGGGGACGCTGGGAGGAAGAACAGCTACATCGAGGGAATGCCCTACTCGCCTGGCAGAGTCGGGGTCGTCCAGCTGCCGCTCACTATCAGAACTGATCTCGCTAATAGGTGCGATTCATTCTTTGTTCACTTTAGTTAGCTTATTTCCTTTCAGCCTTCTGGAGATCCGTTCCCAATTCCAGCACGTGTGGCTGTCCCGCTCTATGGCCAGCACTCTCCCAAATGCGCTCAAGATGTTCGACAATCTCTTCAGGCAAACAATATTCTTTTTCATTTTTATATCTTGAGGCTTATTTTTACAAGATTTTCTTTTCTACGAATTTTCAGAGTAATTCTTGTTTAGTTCAAAATCAGGAAAAGTATAATAACTTTTGTGCACATTCTTTCAGTAGACTATTTGTCCTCTTTTATACTGCAGTTTAATGTGCAAATTTCAGAGCTCTCTTGCCTCCTGATCTTCAAGAAATGGGCAGACAACTTCTCTAAATGAACGGATGAATGGAGTGGAATGGAAAATGGATTATGATTTGCTTTAGCCATCAAAGATTAGATTAGACTATTTATTTATTGGAATATTTATTTATTGAATTTCTGATGTAAATGCTCATAATCAGAAGAAAATATCAAAATGAAAAGGTAAACTTCTTCTGTTTATGAAGTTTTGTAATGATAGGGATAATATTGATGCATGGAATTCCTCTATTTTTCAATAGCAATATCTGTGATATTACTCTCCTTTGATATCGATGAGCCAAATTTTTGCTGAAACAGCCTTAGGATTTTTTCCTTACAAATTACACAAATTCTAGTAAATTCTCAGCTTCACGCTGCATACAAATGGGATTGTGATTTTTATGGAATACTAGATTCTTTTTTCCTAAAATCAAGTTTTATCCGTTACTCGACTGTGTTTTACCCTTGTTTCCCTTTCATCAAGAAGTGTCAAATTCTCCTCCTCTGCTTTGGGATTTTGGGTGATATCGCCTTGCTTCTTCTATCATCATTACTGGATTATGCGGGATTAATCTTATTTCTGAACTGTAATAAATTTTTGTTGTCAATGTTTCTGCCACAAAATAATTATTCGCATCTCATGCAACTGAATAATAACTTGCATATCTTCTTCTATCGAACGAATAGGTACACTAGATTTAGCAGCGAATTGGGTGAAAAGGCGTAGTGGCGAAAGAAATTTCCCAGCACAAGTCGCTGAAACTTTGAGATATTTTATATTTTTGTCTGAATTTTATTTTCTAGGTGTTAAATTAATAGTTACCAATTTTATAAAGTCATCTAAGCATGTCATTCGAGACGCTTCGAGCTCAACTTCACGAGGCAATTCAAGGCGTAAATCGGTAATTTGATTAATTCAAGAAAATATTATCTTTCTGAAAACCTACCATATTTTAGTTACAATCCCGAAAATGTGACAGAATTAGCGAAATGCGTCCACGCGATGGTGGCCGAGAACAAATACGACAAGGACATTCTGCTTACGATTCTCAAACTCTACCAGCTCAATCCGGACAAGTAGACAGACATCATAATCTCCTAAATAACATTTATCGTCAGATTCGATGAGTCCCTTGTCCGTCTGGTTCTGCTCAAAACCCTGATGGTTCTGCCGAGCAGCGACTTTGCACTGGCCAAATGTCTCACCGATACGAACAGACTCGGATCGCAGGTTAGACAACCATATACAGATTATTTTGGCAGACAGACATATACCAAGTTGATCCAATTGTCCAGGAGTAATTATTTATATCCCCTTTAAAAATATTCTGACAGTTTCTAATCTCTGACAATAAAAATAAAGAACCCAACTAGAGTCGTTTATTAGGAACTGAAGCGCGTTCTCGACCTCGGGGCCATTCTCGAGTCCTGCGATTTTTCACTCTTTTGGCAACTCATGAAGGGGACTTACAAGGTAGGAATAAAACTCGAGAAATTAGTGGAAACGAAGATTATACTCCAGTCGAGTGGCGATGCGAACGAGAAGATCAAACAGCCGGCTGAGATCCCGAAAATGGTGAAGAGCATAGCTGGGTTCGAGGAGGCCATCCGCATCTATGCCTGCCGAGTCATCCACGTCACTTTCCAGAACATCGAAAAGGATCTCCTTTCCAGACTGCTCGGTGGAGCTAATGGTTAGACATTTCATTTGTATTATTATTTTATCATCGGTTGAAGACACTAAATTTAAAAAAAAAAATCTTGAACTTCATCGTTAAAACTATCATGCTGTTCGCATCAAAATATTCGAATTAAGACGCCGAAATGGCAGCTTATGCCAAGCGTTTTGGATGGGAGTCCCGTGACAATGGATCTGTGTATTTCATTGCAAATCACGAAGCCACAATTAGAACCAGAAACATCGATGAAAAGATTCAGTTCTCAAGTGAGATTGATTATTTTAATTCATCACGGAATAATTTATATTTTAGATGTGGCAGATATTCTCCGTTCCATCTCGAAACCTCTTACTACGCGGGAGTAAGGTATCGAGGACTATTTTTTTTTTTTTTTTAAATCTACAGAACTGAATAATTTTGTTGAAAGTTAACTGATTCATGTTAGTAAGTATTTTCTAAATTTACATCACAATTCATAATTTAATTTTTCGTTGTTACTGTTTATCTATTGGGCTGTTGTTAAATTCTTTGAATAAATTGTCATTATTCATGTGCAGAATTTATTGAATTGCAATTTCAGAGATATGTCAAGTTTTAGAAAGATTGAATGAAGAAAATACAATATGAAATGAAAAGGAAATTTGAAAGCACATAGCCAAAGGAGCAGAGATAGAAACGAAAATGAAATGAGATGGACAAGAACAAAATCGAAACCCGAAGTTAAGAATATTGAAATGCTTTTGCTATAAAATAGAAAATGCTTCAGACTATTTGAGAGAATGAAATCAGCGGATTTAGGGATTCTAGAAAGCTCAATATAAAGTCGGAGAAGAATACAATTCTATCAGATCGTTGATATTTACAGATATATAGGTAGTTACCATTCATTAATGAATAATTGAATGGAAAATTACCTTATTCCCGATATTCGTTGTTTTTCGCACGCGGTAATTTGTAGTCGTTGGGATTGCGAAGGAAATCGTCGATCCTGAACGAATGTCTATATTTCTCGAAATTTTATGTGAATTTCATACCAGCAATCTCCAAAAGCGACTCCAGATCCAGCCCTGCACTCCTTGATTTCAGCAACCGGACTCCATGTGTTCGTTTGCGGATTGTACTTTTCGACTGTCGAGAGATACTGAGATCCGTCATGGCCTCCGAGAGCGAATACGTAGCCAGAAAGTGAAGCTACGCCAACGCCTCCTTGAAATAAAAGATAAAAATGTTCAACGTGATGATTCAGGCCATGGTTAGGGAAAGCAAGATAAATGATTTTAATTTTAGGATGTTGTGACTTTTCATTATGAGAAAAAGTATTGCACCTAATTAAAAAGAACGACTTGTAATTCACCTCTGGCACAACTCATGGATGCAATCGTAGTCCATTCATTCTTTTGCACATCGTATCTCTCGCAGGAATTTAGGGGAGAATTGTCATCGAATCCACCCACGACGTAAATGCTTCCATTCAGTTCACAGACACCTGCTCCCGCTCTGAAATTTAAATATTCTGCTTATACTATTGTCAGACGGCTAGTTCTCAATTTGGAAATCAAACGAATGCAAAATGCTGACAGGAAAAAGGACCAAAATAATGACAAGCATTTTTAAAAATTACTATTTCTCATGTCAGTATGTCAGCATAAAATATTTTTTTTAAATTTAACTCATGCCTTCTAGACTTCATAGACGCGACCAACGACCATTTGTCAGTGAAGGGGCAGTATTTCTCGCAAGAATCCAAACTCGAGCTGCCATCATTACCGCCCACTGCATAGAGACAGTTGTCCAGCACAGCCAGTCCGACTCCTCCCCGCTTCACGTTCATTTCTGCAACCAATCGCCAGGTATCGCTTTCCACGTCATATCTCTCGACAGCGTTGAAGCACGTTGTATCGTCAAGCCCTGCAAGGCGGATGTAAATAAGTTTAGGAAAAAAGTAATCAAAAATTGAGCCGAAAATCTAAATTGAAAAAATAGCATTGCAAAATTGATCGTTCAGATTCTAGATTATTGAAATTTCTAACTCCTTCCTACCTCCCACAGCATAAATAGCATTTTGAATAGCAGCCACAGCAATTCCTCTTCTGTTGTAAGCCATTGGAGACACCATTTTCCAGCACCCGACTTCTGGGTCCAGGACCTAAAATAAATAACTTCGTTTGAGAAATTATAAAGTAAATTTACCTCAGCAGTCGCAAGATGGTTAACTCCATTATGTCCTCCGATTGCATACAATCTGCCTTTCGTGCAGGCCAATCCAACATGTCGTCTCTGAAACATGAATTTTATCAATTATTTTTGAAAAATAACATGAATATATTTTCATAACATACCATGCGTTATTTTTTCATTTTTCAATTTGTTACAAGTCTATAAAATCACGAAATATCCAACCTGCTGAAGCATATCGGCAGCGCTGAACCATTGATTGAGTCGAAGAGAATAGGCTTCCACTGATTTGAAGGGGTCTCCTGCCGTTCCTGAAAATATGAAAGTTGTGAAAATACTCAAAATATAATTTTCAAACCTCTTCCTCCAGCACAGAATATTGTTCCTGCAATGCTTGTTCGGGGCTCCAATTGGTTCAATCTGATTAGTGAATTCGAAGGAACGTTTTCTCTGGTTGCCTGAAACACAACTATATTTTCTAAAGAATATAATTATCTTGAATGCCTTGTACGAATCCGAATTCTCTAGTCCAGAACTCTTTGAACCAGAGAGAGAAATCTGAGATCCAAATGAATTCTGAGGGGCAGAAAGTCGATCGAAAACGGCATCGGTGAGTTGCTGCGAACAGTCGCTGCATTCGAGGACTAAGGGGTGAACGCGCACAACATCACACAGGAATGGGGTGGAGAGTTGGGAGAGACGGATCTGGAAAGTTTTGGCTTCGAAGAAATGATAAAATATAATTGGAAAGAGTAATAAATAGGTGTCAGCAGTCTTATCTCCATATTACTCGATTTGATTCATGAAAGCCTTTATAATACTAAAATGCTGACCTGCGAGAAGAGTGTAGGGAAGTGGATTTGTCGGTTCTGTTTGTCCCTCTCAATCCAATTGACAATCGCTTCGAATGCCTCGTTTTCAGATCGAACGTTCAGATCGGACCTCTTTATCAAGTCGAGTAGATGATCGAAGGAAATATCGTAGAATTCCGACAGTTTGTACATTTCCTGAAACAATAATAAACTTTTCACAAATAGGCAAATAACAATGAAAATTATGCCATCGTTTTCATGTGTGGAAAAAAATTAAGATTTTTTATTTACCCGGAAGTTATCGGCAGCGAACTTGTCGGCATCATTCCTGAGCGTTTTGCACTCGTATCTCATGGAGAACGACCGTAACTGCAGACAGTTCTCGAGGCTGAGCTGCTGAGACAAAAATGACTCGCAGCACGAAATCACATAATCCATCTGAAAAAAGAAGAATAATAAAAGGATTTAGAACTAGCATGGCTTCAGATTAGGAAGGAGCAGAATATTTTTAAGAATAATTTGAAATTTTCATCGGATTAGGGGGAATAGGGGAAATTATCTAATCCCAAGTCAACAAGTTTTGAATTTGAAATATTTTTGTAGAAAACTTTATCTTACCTGAAGAAATGAAGCAGAATGCAGAAGATGCTGCACGCTTGCATTGCTGATTGCGATTCTGTTCGTGTAGACGAAGTCGATGAGTTGAGTCAGAGCTTCGTAGGAAATGCCCTGAAAATAAAATGATTGAAATTAACAAGAAATTTAGGGTCAAGTTTATTTTTAGGAAAATTCTAAATGAAGAAGTCGTGAGTGAAAGTTTCATTCCGATGAATAAAGCTAACATTCAATTCAAACCTTGCATTTCTAGTAAAAATCTATTGGATAGTAAAACGATTTACACCAACCTGAATGCTAACCACTTCATCTTTCGAATCCTTCCATTCTTTAGTGAACAACGATTTGAAATAGGGAATTGTGGCAGCTAAAATCAGGCGATGTGCATGAACTGTTCTACCGTCATCCGTCTGAAATGCTATTATAAATTTTGTAATCTCTTAATTCGTGATAAATAGAAGCACACAAACGGAATATTGTATCGTTAGGTGACAATTGGCCGTTAAATTTGCAAAACTATTCATAGTTCAAGATGGCATAATTGAATTGATTTCAATGATATTCAATGTTTAGCACGTGATCATACTCACATTTTTGCTTGAATTATGAAAAGCTTTGCAGCAGCTAAACTATACCTGTAGATGAACATCGCAGAGCAGCAAATCCCTCCTGAACAGATCGAATTGTTCAAATGTGGCCACTGGCAGACTAGGGTTAGAATATGTGACTGAATTTGCTGACGAACTGCTTGTTGCCTCCATTCCGTCCACAGTTCTGTTGCTCTGTAAACATGTTCATAGTCATAGTTCATTCAAGATGTAGGGTAAAGTTAAACCTAACCAAAATATTATTAAATTTTGATATTTATATCAGAAAATAACTTTAAAGTTATATTATGAATAATAATAATAATGCACCTGTTTGGACAGACAAATCACAGCCCAACTCTCCTTGTCTCCGTTCATTATTGAGCCTCCCTCCGCATCTTCATCCATAAAACACTGAAACAAAATAATAAATCACGAAATTAATAAGGAAGCCATAAAAAGGCGAATAATCAGAATGAAAAATGCAGTAGAAACAAAGTCGGAAGTCAGGAGGCAGCTCATAATCTGTGTTGTGCTGAAGACTGCAGTGCAGCAGTGCTTCCTTCCCTATTGACTAGAGCGAATGAAAGAGAGTGCAATGAGATAGAGGCAACAGAGAAAGAGACGAGGAGGAAAACGACCGGTTTGTGAAGGGAAAAATACGAGAAGCTGTTGTAGGAAACGGAAGAGGAGAGGATAAAACAAGGAATTTGAAGGTGAGAGGTAGGAATGGGAGATGAGAGGGTGGCAAGTGAAGTGACAAAAACATAGACAATGGCAGATTTGCATAGACACTCGGAGATGATGTAATTATGCAAGAAAAATGAATGTCAATGACATTGAATATTAGGAAGGAAAAACTGACGGAATATTTAGATGGCAAGATAAAAGAAGATCGCCATTAGGGGTGCGATAAAAATGCCATATGCGGAAGAAAGTATATATAATTATCTCCTATTCTAGAAATTTACCTATTATCGCTAATAAAACTAAGAAAATCTAAAAATTATATTAGGTTCAAAAGTTTACCTTATTTCGTTTAGATTAGGCTAGAAATTCTGCAAGAAAAATCGGATTTCCGTTCATTCATTCCCAAAATAATAATTAGTATGGTATGAAGAGCATAAAAAATCGAAATTCTTTTGTACATCTTATCTCAAAAACAATCTGAAAGTAACTGAACAAATTACGCGAGTCAGGGTTATCAACGGAAAAATAAGTCATAAGTGATAAAGTGACGATATGAAAATTGCGAATGATTGAAGATGGGAGAAACAGGAATTTGAGTTCTGATTGGGGTTCATTAACGGGGAAGGCATTTCATAAAAATGATTATCAAAAAGCCATTAACTCGTTAAGACTACTTGTCATTTACTGCCTGCCTCCTTGGCTGCTTGGCTGTACCGATTCACAGAGGTTGGGGCGAGTTTCGAAGGGAAAGGGAATTACGGAGTCAGACAGATAAGGCAGAGGCAGAGAGTGGTGGGCTTCGAGGCAGCTGAGCAGAGACCCTGTTTTCCTCGTCTTCACAAATATTTTCACAAGAAACAGCCCTTTACAGTCACTTCATCATGCACCAAACTGTACTACTTCTAGCACTCATTCTAACCTACTCAGTCCCAGTCATATCTCAAAATGTCACAATTACTGCGCCCAGTGGAGTCTTCTATTCACCTAATTATCCAAGTGATTACGATAACAATATCAAAATGACTTATAATATCACGGTAGGTTCTATATACGTTATTTTATTGACCTGTGATTTTATCAAAATCCAATTCCTGTTTGTTTGACCGAAATGTGCACATTTTCAAGAATTTTCAATATCATTTTGTCCTGAACTAATTTAATTGCCCAGTGAAAAACGATAAAATAAGGCGAATGGTCTGTTTGATATGAGAAATGGAAATGGTAAAAAGAAATTAAGGACAATTAATGGTTGCTGATGATAGAATATGCCGAATTTGAGATAATAATTCAGGTACCAGAAGGTCATTACATCTACATAACTGTGATGGATTTTGTGACAGAGGCATATTTCGATGTGTTGACAATCTATGACGGAGGCAATTCCACTCCCACATACATTTTGTCAGGAGATTGCACGGGTCAAAACTATGCCCTCAGCAGTAACACGGCCATTTTCGAATTCACAACTGATCTAACTGGAACAGCCAAGGGATTCGCCATACAATTCGATGCCATTGAAAGTGAGTATTTTAAAATTTGTTATAACACTTCTTGTGAAATGTGATAAAATACAACAAATTGTGCTGAAATCAAATCAAGTCAAATTCAAAATCTTGTATGCATTTTTCCATTAAAATTGGCAAAATTCTATTAGGTTACTGTAATAATTTTGGCTAGTTTTATGTGTTCATGCAGATATCTTTTCCCGAAGATCTCTTTAGCTGTAGGTTTGATAATGAAGAATTAGGGCTAGCACTCACTAAATTTTCAATTGCAACATAAAATGACCACGAACCATAACTTATTCTGAATTGGCAAAGGAAAATTATATTCTCACGAAGATCTGCATAAATTCATTTGAAACCTCACAAAATACCAATAAATTATGAAAACTATGAGAATTTCCCGAAACATTTTCATCTTTTTGACTTTAGTGAACGCCTCATACATTCTTTCCGACACTTGTCCTCCTCCTCTCTACAATTCCGACAAAGGTTTCGTCACGAGGTAAGCCCCAATAAACAGATAGACAATCTGATACACTAATGAATTGATGTGTTAACAATGAACAGAGCATTTCCAATCAATCAGCTAATCCAAGCAAATGATTTTTATCAAACTCACAAGCTTAACGTATCAATAACATTGCATCAAAAATCGGTTAATGATTGTTATTTTCTTTGTAGTCCAAACTGGCCTTATGATTACTACAATAGTTTGAACTGCACTTGGACAATTACGAGCACAAGCAAGCGAGTTCAACTTGATTTTGCCGCTTTCAACACAGGCAAGAAAATTCTCTATTAAAAATTTGAAGTAAAAAGTCACAACATCAGATTTTCTAAATAGTTCATTGGATTTGTTCATTAATCTTCCAAATATTTTCGATTAGCTTCACAAAATTAAATATTAATGATATTGGATGAAATTTGACGATATAATTTCGTATTTCAGAAGCGCTATTTGACGTTGTTACAATTTATGATGGCGTAGGTGGACCGATCATTGCAACGTGAGTCATTTAAATTAAATATATAATTTTATAATGCTGTGAGCCTCGAAAGGTTTTTGTATTACATCCTCATTTCTGTAGCTGTTTCATCCATACGTAGTTTAATAAGTTAATTAGAGTTAACTTCGATAAAAACTTCATAACAAAGTCACCCCAATATGTGTACATAGTCTCAGTTGAGTTTGTGTAATTAAGAGGGTCAATTATCAAAAGAATCATAGTGGTGATACAAAGCCTTTCGCCTATTAGTCATTATTTGAACTGTTGAATATTTTAGGCTATCTGGCGACCCTTATAATTTGACATCGATTGTAACGACAGGAAATGTGATGTGCATCAATTTCGTGACGGATCTCGTCAACACTGCATCGGGATTCAGTGCATTTTACCAATCTATTCAATGATGTTTCGGACAAGATATTATACAATTTTTAAGTTATTAATATTTTAAACTATTTGGCTCCTTATCAGAGAAGTGATAAAATTTTAACAGCAGAAATTCGCGATCTTATAATTGCACAGCTCTGATAATTGATACCTCGTCAGCAGAACAATTGGGATATCTAACAATATCTCGTGATTGCATAATTTTATCTTATCACTATAGATCCACGAATTTGAAATAATCTGTAAAATTATGTATTCAGATTTTATTATTCAAATTTGTTAGATAAGCCCACGCTTTGTGTGGATCACGGATTAGAATAATATGGGTTAATCAATTAAAGAATAAATCAAATGGATTTCCGAATGTTTGTGATGTTTTCATGTTTAAAAATAAATAATCAGTGAATTTTACGATCTTTCAAAATAGCCTTTTCTGATAAAATCTCCAAAAAAGTTACATCACAGAACGGGGCGTGATGAGAATTCGAAAAATTCGCTGAAAATCGTTTCCATTTCGCGTCTCTGATATGAGCCTCATAAATTATCGCTGATGTTATGTCCGTTTCTCTCGATTTTGCATTTTCTTTCCACATTAATGTTATCTAAATCAGCTTACCTTTCAATCTGATAGCAAAGCCTCCGAATGTCAAGCAGAACGAGAAGGCAAGGAGGAAAATGGCCTGTTGCCTTTCAAATCGCCCTTTCGTCTCGATTCCACTTCTCACGCCCTTCAATTTTCAGCATTTTCTGACCAAATTTAGACGTTTTGAGATTCTTCAATATTTGTTTAGTCTGTTTTGACAAGCACAATCTGTCCCATCCTCAGTTTCTCTACAATAATCACCAGATTATCTCCATTATTACCTCTCCGTACCTGTCCGATCCCTTCTTTTCATTGTCTTCCCTATCTCATGACCTCTTAACTTCCAGATGTTTCCCCTACTTCCGTTGCTTCTCATTCTTCCGATCTCTGCATTCGTGAGGGTCGAAAATCGATCCGTTTTCGACTCGAGCGGAGTTCTTTTCAGTCCCAACTATCCAGGTATCACCACAAAATACAAAAATATACAGAATTGTGAAATCATGAAGAAAAATCTAGTGGCGAGCAAATATATGAAACTAAACGTGCTTATAAAGATGATTTAAAAACATCTTCCATAAAACAAACATAACTAAAAAACGATCGACCTTTATGCCTAATAGTTTTTTATATGTATAACAAAATTTGGCATAATTCTTTCATGAAAAGTGTGGTCACGCTTTTTGTTAAAGTCAGCGTTTGGTCTCTAATTTTTCTCGCCACTGCAAAATGAAATAATTATTATATTCACTCATATTCAGCGTAAATTTTAGATAACTATGATGATAATCTGGACCAATTCACGACTATTACGGTAATTGAAATTCGAGATTATTAGGAGAAAGGAATTGTTTTCAGGTACCTGTTGGAAACTCAGTCATTCTGACGTTCCTGGATTTCTTCACAGAACAAGACTATGACCATGTGGATATCTACGATGGGGGAGATACGACGAAAAACCCTGACTTCGTGTAAATTTTCCAGCAAATGTTTTGGCGACATAATTCGCTATCTGCAGATTTTCTGGCGATGCGGCGGGATCTGCACTGAATTTGACGAGCAATGTCGTGGTCATTAGATTCTGCACGGACATGATTGGCGTTGCCAGAGGATTCGCAATTGAATGGGATCCTAATCCCAGTTAGTATTTCGAACAATTTTGTATCTACTTTGCTCACCTTATCAAATAATCTACTAACTTCTATTGTTTGAAAATGTGTTTACCAGATACTATAAAGGGTATTATTGTGAATTTCATGTCTTAAATTTAGAAGATAAGCCGTTCCAAGTGAAAAACTCCTGTGAGCCAGCACCGAGAAATTCGACCTTCGGATTAATCACTTCGCCAAATTTTCCCTACAACTACCCGAATAACATCCAATGCAACTATCTGATCACGACCACCAAGAACAGGTTAGTCTCAAAATTGTCAAAAACGCACGATAAATCAGCTTCAGAATATTCCTGCAGTTTGTTGCATTCGTAACCGAGGTAGAGATAATTTTTAATTTTCTTGTAAATATAAGCTGCATTTCAGGATGGATTCGATACCGTGACAGTTTACGATGGACCAAATATCACATATTTTAGCCTGGGAACGTAAGTTATAAACTTTCGTATCACTAATATCCAATTAATTGAAACAAAATAAATGACGCGCAAATTTGAGTATACAATTTTTTCATTACCTAATGTTGATGTTGATGCCAGATTTTTGACGTATAATCAAATCAGTATCTTATGAAGTGCTAATGTCTCGTTTGAAACTATGTGCCATTTATTTTACTATTTTGATTCCTCGCCATTTTGTTACGTAAAAGCTTTACCACGAGATTAAAGTGGGCAAAGATGGACATCTTCTCTCTAAGCTATTTCATAGAAAGCGATGATTTTTCACATGGCTAAGGAACCTAAACTGCTATTTATTCTGTCTCAAATACCCGATCTTCGACAATATTAGTGCATCAAATATGAAATTTTGTCGAATCAAGTTTTCATTTTAGATATTCTGGAACACCCGGTTTCTTTTCGGTCAACTCAACTGGCTCCAGCTTGTTCATCGTATTTTCTTCAGATCTACAGAACAGCTATTCTGGATTCTCGGCCCTATTCGAATCCATCGATTGAGTTATGCATTCAGACAATTACGTCACGATTTACCTAATAACCATGACTTGCTTTGATAGTCATTTAGTCGATGCACAATATATTTATTTGATGTTATTCATCGATTTTGTGATTTCTATTCGAAAAGCTTCGACATGCGGATGGAATGTTCAAAGTGTGCATTTCGCCATGATTCTAGATACTTAAATTTTGCAGTCGAAGTTAAGCCGATAAGCAATTTTTCTTCGCTTTCCCATGACATTTGACTCCATTTTCATGTCGAAGCACACGGGTCTAAGGCTACATAAACCTCGAATACGGGCAAATTAATGAAGTAGTTTCGTATTAGATTAACCATAATGTGTTGAAAAATGCGTAAATCATTGATTGTGCATTTCATAAGTGAGTTTTTCAATAGTAAAGCTTCATGATAGATATTTCGGAATTAGTTTCCTTGCGAAATATTTTTTATAATATATTGTGTTAAAATTCATATCAGTGTTGCACATAAATCATAATCATTTTCTTCGCTTATGAAATGCACAATAAATAGTTTGTGGCTAGCGAAAACAATGTTTTGCATGTCCTGTGGCAGAGACAATTTAGCTGTCATTTTGTCTGAATCGTTGACTTGAAATTTGGAATGAAAATGGAAAATGAACATGAAAACGAGGAAAAGGACCATTACAAAGAGAAATTGAAAGATCGAGCTCTGACCGAGATGAATAATGAAGATTGTCTGGGAAGTGAAGGAAAAGTGAAATTGGAAAGGAAGGGAAATAGCAGAATCTATTGCAATTGTCAACTTGATATATTTGAGGTTTGAGAATTTGATGGTGAAGGGAAGGGGAACGGAAAATGTGAAGAAGTAAAATTGGAAAACCATAAATAAAGACTGGAAATGGGATGGAAGGACAACTCAATTGAAACTCGAAATCTCGAGAAAACTGCATGGTTTTGAATTGAGATAACGAAGATTAATTTTAGTCGTTGCATACAATGAGTAAATTTAAATTGAAATTTCCGAATAAAATGATATTGTAGTTATCAACGATAAGGCCGAAATTTCGTTAGCAGAAGTCTAAATTCTCCATCCAGAAATGGGTGAAATTTTATTACCGTGAAAGGATTTATCACGCTCAGCGCTTCTCTCTCATTAGAACAACAAAATTTGATGATCCAAAAGTTCGTTTTTCGGTGACGAGTATACGAAATCAACAAAAATCCCTTTCGTTTCAGTTTTTTTTTGTTTAAATCATTACTTTCGTCCATCACTACCATTGAAACTAAAAAATCTAGCTTTTGTTGAAATTGAAGCTTGTAGATAATTTCTCAGATCAGTAATTCTTACATGTTCATTCTCAGAATCATCAACCTTTCTGTTCAAAATTCCTCCCTCCATCCGAATGTGTTCGTCCTTGAATTCATGTTTCACAAACACAGCAGCCCTTTCCCTACAGCATTTTGCAGTTTTATCACCTTTCGTAATCGGTCGCTTTTGTGGCCCTGCGCCCGCACGGACACGGCAAAAAACACACGCAAAATGTAAGAGAGAGGTTAGGTTGGATGACATCGTCAAGGTTAGCAAAAAATGGGCAGGGAGGGAAAGGAACGGCTCGGGAAGAAAGGGCAAGGGCAAGGGGGAAACAAGCAGCAGACCGGGACGGGTCAAGTCGAATTCGATTCCCTCCTTTTTTCGTTCGATCATTCGATCATATTCGAATATGAGAATGGGAATATGCAGCAGAAAATGGCCACTGCTCTGCAAACACTGCAAATGGATATGTGAATGTGATTTCGTCGATCTGACCGAGGATGGCCACTTTTTGGTCAAATCTTGAAGTTTTTGATAAAATTATTCCGAATTTTTCTCATAGAAAGCATGAAAAACGAATGAAAGAGCATAAAGATTAGATACGAACATATTTTAAATTGGAGCGGAGTTCAGGTTAAAAATATTCAAAAGTCTAGTTTAGATTTTAAAAAATTTGAACCCGAAATGAAAGTTGCTAACACATCCAAAGTGAAATTGTTTCAAAGCTGAAGTCCTGCATCATATAGAATCCGAATGCTTCGGGAAAGAACTTCATGAAATGATGAATGCATAAAAATTTTCCAACTTGAATTTTCGGATCTTCTTCCAAGAATCAACGTTATCGAATATTACCGATTTCGAATATCTATTCCAGTCAATCTGTCAGTCAGTCAGCGTGTCCTGTGTATGTTCATGCAAATGCAAGCGCATTTCCCCTATCGACCCCTCTCCCTGCCATGTGTGTGTGGCATTTTTCTCTTCATTTTTTGCATTTCGTTCGTTCAATTTTCCTCTCGTTTTATTTCGATCTGTGCAGCGTTTTTTTTTTTGCGTTTCTCCTGCTCGATTTATTGCTACGACAGCCCTTCCTCCCTCTTTCTTACAGATTCCTCTTCCCTCTCCCTTTTTCTTCCATCATTTACCCTCTTTACCCTTCCAGACACCAAGCCCTCCCCTTCATTCTCTCTGTGGTGGTGGCCCATTCGGCGAATATTCTTGGATGCCACTTCATCTGATTGCTAACATCAACTTATCCTTGAAGGTTACTTGTTTTAGATAGCCACCCTATTCCACCATTATTTTATCAATTATCATATTACATAAATGTAACCATTCACAATTCTTGCATATTTATTGCAGTTCTTTCTCGAATCGCGAGCACTTACAGTCATGCTCATGCTCATGTGCATATGATTGATGAAAGTTGAAATGTGGCCAATTAGACGTGACTGAGAGACTGAGGGGCGGGGCAAAGGCAACAGAAGGATGGAGACGCAGACACACCGTACTCCTTGAATCGAAAGAGAAAGAAGGGCTCACAAGGTCTCATTCTCCTTTGCCTTCTCGCTCCACTTCTCATCAACCATCAGCCACCTTCTGACGCTCTCAAATCCTAACGAGTTGCCTCCCTAATTGACTTTTCCTTTACCCTTTTCCGTTCACATTTCGCTCGAGATTCCCCCATTCAAATTCAAATTTTCATTTGGGAAAGTCGCTGCTCGAAACTCATCCATTCACATTCTTTCAAAGAAGAATTTTTCGAATCCGATCTTTCTTACTCTGTACTTTATCAAAATCTGGTCCTGTCTCTCATTTTTCTAGCTTCTCATTCGCTCTCTCGTTTGTCTGCTAAATTTTTCAAAAGTCTTTGAATAGAAGAAAGTCGTGACCGTTGCCAAATTGTATTTCTAAACTCGACATCTTACTATTGCGCTACAGTCGCTTCACTCTGTTCGTCGTCGGAAGATAGATTTCTCGGGAAAAGAAAAGTGGGATAAAGTTTGAAAATAAGAAAGCGAATGAGAATATGTCTCTCAGATACAAAAATGTATTTCTTTCTTCGCCATTAATTTCCGTCTTTAGATGATGTTTTATTCAAAATCGTTCTAGAAGCTTCAATAACATTCTATTCTTAACACGATCGAGACTAATTTAGCCCCAGGCTGTTTCCGTATATGAACATAGAAGATATTCTGCCAGAACTATTTGGAGAGAAGCGAGTTTATTACTGTCAGAGATGCGAAAACCACGGACTCAGGGAGAAACGCAAGAATCACAAACAGAACTGCCTCTACAGGGACTGCAGATGCAATGATTGCGAAGTGAGTTTGGTAATAATAATTGGTAATAAAGTGACGATGAAACGAAATCTGATTATCCCTTTCATTTCTCATTCTGACGATTTTTAATCAAATGTTACCTTAATTCAATGTAGTAAAAATTATATCATTTTGGTTCACAAAACATTAAAAATTCGAAATTTCTCACTTGGTTGATTCTGATGAGTAGGAATTTTAGCTAGTCGAAAGACGTCGTGAGCTCAACAGTCGACTGTCACAGATGGATGGAGAAACAGATTCGACTGAAGGACCAAGTCAGTCTTCCGATGAATTTGCACAACTCAAAACTGTCGACGATAACTCTTTTAACAGTAAGATAAAAGGTGCATCTTTTTAAAATTATTTTAATTTGGTAACTTTCACTACATAAATACTGTAGAAAAATATTGAATAGTTACTTTCTTCCGAATAATGACAGTTGTCAAAATTATTTTTAAAATTCAATATTAGCTTTCTCTAGGATACTCAACAATCTTTTGCATGAATAAGACGAAGATCAGATCAAAATTCATTCAAAAATGTCCATACATTCAAACAGAAAGCAGAGAGTCATCTTATCGATAAGAGAATTGTGATTTCGTGTGGTGTTCTGCAGCATCATTTTGTGGGTGGTCCATTCCCATTGCCTTCAAAAAACGCCTGTCTCTTCTCTCTATCCATTTCTCCCAAATGAATTGCCTCAACAGCTGTGTCTCCTCAGTCTCCATTCGTCATTCTCTATGCGCATTATTCCAATCATCGAGTTTCTTTCCAAAGCGTCGCACCGAACGCATCGCTAACAGCACAGAACCAAGTGGCAGTGAAATTATCTTCCATCTCAAAGAGACATCGCTTTATGACTGAAAACTGCACAGATGAAATCCTAGGAGCTGATGATAAAAGGGGATGAAAAATAGCTAGCATAACTCATCGCAGGAAGGATGGCATGGAAGAGAACTGAAGAAGCTAATATTTTACGACAAAATCAACTCGACTTTCAGAACGCCGTCCGAACTGCCAAAGATGTGCTCAGCACAATGTGGTCAACCGACTGAAAGGCCACAAGAGGATCTGTCCGTTCAAGGAATGTTTCTGTGCAAAGTGTCAGGTAATCATGCCGAAAAATATTCATAACACAGAAAGCCAAATTCGACGGATATTATATTTTGTAAAGTGATAAAATGATCAGAATCAGGATGATCTTCACATTATTTGTTCATTTGGACACTTTTCAAACGCAAATTCTCATCGAAACTTCATTTCATCATGCGATGAAATTCATAAATCATACGTCTCTTACGATCTCGTAAATCTCATTAGATTTTCATGTAAACGACCTACTAGGAAATCATTTTTATGACGAAAAGATTTCATAGGAAACTTTAAGCCGAGAAAAATATTATCCAATGTTTCATGAAGAACATGAAGAAACAATTCAACTACAATTCTTTCAGGTAGTCGTCGAAAGACAGAAACTCATGGCTGATCAAATTAAACTTCGAAGGAAGCAGAAACGGGAGAAGGCGATGGTCGAGAGAACGCAGGAGACTAGCACGCCACAGAATGACAGCGATTCGGGTGAGATTATTATTGAAATATTCGATAAATTCATACATAGGAATCTAGTCTAACAGTTCTAATTGAACGTGTTGAGTGTCTAAAATGAAAAGGCTATCCTCGTTCGAAAATTTCTATTCCGAATACTTGACTTCAATGTCCGAAGCTGTGGATAACTATCTTCAATCATAATAATTTTATTTCAGGTTCGATCTGTCTGAAATGCACCCAGCAGGCTCTGGGCTACCAGCAACTTCTATCACTGCTTGATCCTTCGGCTGCATCCTCAGCTCCACTTCTCACTCTTTCTGCCGTCCTATCTGCATGCCCTCACAAGGACTGATTTCTAATTTTCTGTGCAAAATGTCCGGTAGATTTATTCTATTCTGAATACTCATTCCCGTGTTCCCTTATCAAAATCATGATTATCTCCAAAGTGTGAGCTTATTCTGCTGATTCAGCAGTGATTTTGCGGCGCCCCGCGCATATTGTTAAGGCTGAGAAATTGAAAAAAAGAATAAATTTCAAATTTGATGAGAGGCAATTAGCGCATTGTGTTGCAATCAATTTTAATATTACACAATGCAAGTCTTTAATTTGCAAAATTGGCATCATTTTTAGTTGATCAGTCCTTAGCAATACTTCGTATGTTGACTTCCAATTTTCCATTCTCTTCCCACCCATCGAGCTAAGCTTCATTCATTTTCAT
>LIAE01006272.1:0-32483 GCA_002287525.1 Diploscapter pachys | reverse complement strand
AGTATCCAAAACTGCCAACATATTACGTTCGAAATTGTGAAATATTACCTCTGCATTTTGATAGAAAAGATTTTCTATATCACTAGATCCTCATAGTTTGTTTGTCTTCTTGATAGATAAATTTGTCGATTTAGAATTCAAATATGTCGTTTTAGTTCAAAATATGACGATTTAGACGTCGAGACTTGTCCAATTTAGACGGACATTTTAGTCGAGATACGGTATCTGAAATTCACATTTTTAAGTTAAAAACTCGATTTGAGGATAAGAAATAGAAGAAATGGTTGTAAAATGGAAAAGTCAGAGAAAGAATGATCGTTCACAAGATAGAAAAACGAAAACATTCAAATAGTTCGAATGGCAAAAGTAACGCAGCTAGGCGATGTCTGAAAGGACAAGATTGCAATAGAACAATGAATCATCGTTTTCTCTCAAATCTGATGTTCAAGTCGGAATATGGCAAATTGAGGAGAAATGACTATTGAAAAAGTAAACAGAATTTTCCTTCTTAAAATAATGACTTAGAAGTGAATGTAACCCTATTTAGACGACATATCAAGCTGAGATTCCGTATCGGAAATATACAGATTGAAGCTAAAAATAAGTGAGGAAGAAAAAGAAAAATGACCATGAATGGAAGACGAGAATTGAGAACTGAATGAGAAGGATAAAGAATTCGTCAAGTGGGTCTTTGGGTCACTTACTCGGTGTTTTCTATATCTTTTCATGCACTATTTCTTCTTCATTGATTATGCAGGTGATTTTTGGAGGTGTTCGTGACCACTTTCAAAAAGCCTTTGGGTTAAAATTGTCTTCACATTTATGATCGTAGTCTGTCTAGCAAGTGTGTAATGAAGTAGAGAATTGAATGGGATCTGGATTGGAGGAAAGAAATGAAAGCTTCGAACTTCATAAACTTATGTTACGATGATCAGATTTGAAAGGCCATTAAGTAGGCACGACAGAAGTAGATGAAATGGTGATGTCGGTCACTTTACCGGGTGCTTAAGGGGACGTACAGACCTATGGAGGACTTAAGTCAAGATTACTCTGCAACCTGTCCATCATAATATTTCCTTCACAATTTTGTATCTTTAACCAGAAATTTCAAAATTTTGAGGAAAATCCTGCAATATGTATATTAATCGATAGAGCTCATCAAACTAAGCAACTTTTGTGAAGACACCTCATGGTTATCTATTATGGTACGTGTGGTATTGAGGTTTGAATGGGTCAGACCCACGAAAATGACAAAAATATTCAAAAATTCATAACTTTTCGAAAATCAAACGAATTCGGAAAATCTTTTCGGAATATAGCAGTTTAAGAGCAATACTTCATTTTTGCTTCCTAGAGTACCGCTCTACTACTTTATCATGTTACCATATGGGTCCATGGTATACCACCCATATGGTACCCGAGTAGTACTATACCAAGATGGATATCAATCGACTCGAAATTGACTGGAGAGTAATATTCGAGTCAATTTCTATCAATGTCAGCAAGTGGTTTCATTATATCATCATTGTATTTGGTTATAACCACCTGTCAAAAAAGACCAAAAATGGAGTAACTTCAAATGACCATAAAATTCGATAGACTAATCTGTTTTTCAAGCAGCTTTCAGCATATTACTCAGCTCGACAAGGGCTTTCGTTTGATGTATAATATGTGTCACTTTGTTCGATATTTCAAAAATCGTTCTTTTTCTCTTTGCGAAGACATGCGATGCCTTTGCAGTTAGGCCACGCCCCTTTTCTATGTCCACTTTTGTGAGGGGAAAAAGGCATTTTTCTCGATTAATTTTGCTGAATTTCGGGTCTTCTTTTATTTTTTTTCTTTTTAAATATGAATTGTGTGCGACTCTGGGAGAGTCGGGTTAGTGAAGCGGGGTGCAAAACGATATAAAATGCACGGTTCGAATAACAAAGTAATTTATTGCTAACAGTTCAAACAAAGGGAAAGTTAAAGGCTCGGCCGTATTCAGTGAGTACGGGAGGCAAGAATGAATAAGAAAAGGAGGGAGAGAGAGAGAGCGTTCACGGTCGGGAAGGGGGTTACAAAAAACAAAACATTAAACTAAAGTGTGCATTCGCACAAATTGTGGGTGACCAAGGCTCCATAATGGCATATAACATGTTCCATATGGGCGCAACCCTAAAATCGGCTGGTGGTCCCTAGGTGAAATTAAAAATTTCTAAATCATCATTGTGTCACATTTATCACACTTTGATCACTTGTAGAGAATATTTTATTAGAATTTATTTATGCTTCGAAACCCGTTATAGTCAAAATGCTAAAAATAATAAATAAATTGATTGTAAGGAAATGAGACATTTAAAACTTTTCGAAACAAAATAACCGAGGGATATCGCCGCCTGCCAATTTCACTGTTATACTGGTGCAGATTTATATGGTCCGTGCTATTCATTATTGCATTATCAGAGACTTCGATATGCATCCGTGCCGCCAAATCATCACAATAAATCCATCTTTTTTCACAGGTTCGCAGCCAACATCGATAATGCCCAGAGAGCGCTGTTGTCTTGCTACCGAAATCGTATTCGATGATCGAAATGGTATTGAACGTGTAGCCTGCAAATATATTTTAATCAATGAATTATGTATTGTAGAGAAGAATAGTCTTTAATTGTAAATGTACTATCGAACTATTCCCAAATCGAAAAATGTGGACAGACAAAATTAAAAAAAAAAAAAAAAAAATCACCAAATAAATGCGCGGTGGCTGGAATATCAGTTCTTTTTATATCATCGTAAAGCCATCTAAATTAATTTCAAGTAGTCTAAATAAATTTAGTCTAAACCAACTCCATCAAGAATTCTACAGAGAGATCCTTCTTTAAATGGCTTATTTTCTCCATAATAGTATCCAAAACTGCCAACATATTACGTTCGAAATTGTGAAATATTACCTCTGCATTTTGACAGAAAAGATTTCCTATATCACTAGATCCTCATAGTTTGCTTGTCTTCTTGATAGATAAATTTGTCGATTTAGAATTAAAATATGTCGTTTTAGTTCAAAATATGACGATTTAGACGTCGAGACTTGTCCAATTTAGACGGACGTTTTAGTCGAGATACGGTATCTGAAATTTATATTTTTAAGTTGAAAAATCAATATTAGGATAAAAATGGAAAAGTCAGAGAAAGAATGGTCGTTCACAAGATAGAGAAAAACGAAAACATTCAAATGGTTCGAATGGCAAAAAGTAATGCAGTTGGGCGATGTCTGAAAGGACAAGATTGCAATAGAACAATGAATCACCGTTTTCTCTCAAATCTGATATTAAAATCGGAATATGACAAATTGAGGAGAAATGAATATTGAAAAAGTAAACAGAATTTTCCTCCTAAAATAATGATTTAGAAGTGAATGTAACCCTATTTAGGCGACATATCAAGCTGAGACTCCGTATCGAGAATATACAGATTGAAGCTAAAAAATAAAAAAAAGAAAAATGAGCATTCATGGAAGACGAGAATTGAGAACTGAATGAGAGGATAAAGAATTTGGAAAGTGTCTTTGGATCACTTACTCGGTACTTTCTGTATCTTTTCATGCACTATTTCTCCCTTCATTGATTATGCAGGTGATTTTTGCACGATGTTCGTGATCACTTTCAAAAAAATCTTTGGATTAAAGTTGTCTTCACACTTATGCCCGTAATCTAGCAAGTGTGAATGAAGTAGAGAATTGAGTGGGAATAAATAATGGATGTCTCTAGCTTCAATTTAAGCTCAAATTTTGGTAGACCATCTATGAAAATATTCTTGTATCATTTTCTTGAAAATTGACATTAAAGTTTGGTTTTTGAGGTACCACTCCCATACCATAATAGATAACTGAGATGTTTTCACAAAAGTTGCTCAGTTTTCAGAGCTCTACCAATTGGTATACATATTGTGGGGTTTGACCCTCGAAATTGAAATTTCGATTTTTGGACCCCCAACTTTGGTGCGATGGCGAAGTGTAGGGTCATACCTAACCTATCGATTTTATGACTGATATTAGTGTAATTTTACCTGGAGAATCCAAATATGCAATAAAATTTTGCTGGCAAATAACAAATCTTCTAGTTATGGTCGATTTTGTGCAAAAAATATATGTTTTTGAAACCGTCATTTTTGATACTTTTGACTTTGGGACCCTCTCCAACTCCAAAAAAGTGGTTGATCCCCTCAACCAATATATTTCTAGAAAGTACATTCCATGGCCATGTTCATCCTTTTTAAATTTTTCGAAAATCTTTCATAGCAAAAGTTTTATTTATACCCCCTGAGGGGTGTCAAATCGTAAAAATGCTCAACTTTGACCCCCACCTAGCCCCACCCACTTTTGGGGGCGGGACTTGATCTCACCATTTTTATGATTAGGGTCCATGGATGTATCCACCATATAAGTTTGGTTCGGATCCGAAACACTTTTGCAGTTGTCCGGCCGCTCTTTATATTTTGTTCGGGTTATTCAAAGAATGCGTCTTAAATAAACTTATCAATACAAGTTTTTGTAATAATATACATGCAAAAAATTCTCTTCCGGTAAATTTTGTGCATGACGAAAATGTTCATTCTTTGTGAAAGGATAATCAATAAAGTGCTATCAAGAAAATTTATCTTTTAGATGACTATTCTGAAAACCAATAATACATTTTTAAAGCTGTAATGGTCATCATTGCTGTTTACAAAATAGATATAACCAGCGAAATTAGCGATTAGCCAGTTATATCACTCAAATGCCATGCAATAAAACAGCGATAAGACTAGAAGTATAAATTGAAGAAGATTATAATTTAACAAACGAATTTGGGTTATCATTTATTACGAAAATTGTTTCGTCGCTAATTTGATTTGAAATTTAATTCTGCCACCATGAAATTATTAATTGTCGTATTTCTAATTTCATCTTGCATATCTTCTATATCGGCACAAAATTCAACGACATGTGGTCCACAGGATTCATTGTTCGGAAACAAGTACAATTTTATTCTCATTGGCTGGTTGAAAATTTTAAGAAGTGGAATAGTTTGCCGCTCAAAACTGCTTGATGTTTCAGATGCTACAGATTCGTGAATCAAATAATGAATTTTACCTCTGCTGTAGACTATTGCAGAGGAATAGGTTATTCCTTGACATCCATTCACTCGATGTTTGAAAACAATTTCTTGAGACGTAAGTACTCTTGATGGAAACAAATTTAACTAAAATGCTTCAGAACAGTCTGAAAATGTCTTTGACAAGACACATCATAATTTCCACATCGGACTCTACTCACCTTCGAAGAACACAAATAACTGGGTTTTTGTTGATGGATCAGCTTATGATTTCAACAATTGGAATAATGGTACAAAATATTCTCTTATTTGAGATTTTTTCATAAAATTATGACTCTATAGCAAGGGAACTTCTGAATTTTTTCAAGGATGAACATCGTTACAGAACTGACTTAGGTGAGCCATCTGGTTCTCGCTGGTACGTTGCACTCCACATCGCTGATGGAGAATGGATAACAGTCTCAAATTCTGCATCGATGCCATTCGTATGCAGTGCCGCTTCCAACAACACTTCACCAGCTAGTACTACCATGGCTCCAATGACAACGAGGCCTTCAGGGAGTAAGAATATTAAATTAGAAAAATATATGTTTAAAAGTGAGAAGTACAATCGCGTATTTCTCTCATCGCATTCATTTCGCGGTTCTTTGTTTTGTCCCCTCCCCCTTTTCGCTCCGTCCATTTCTGCAATGTGCAGGCGCGAAAGGGAGAGAAAAAGCGATAAAAGAAGAGGAATTTATTGTAGACCAGGAAAACGCAGTTAAAACAATAAAAAAGTTAATTACACCCGATTATCTTAACCAAATATAAAAATAGAAGCAATTTCTGAAATGTTGAGACCGAACACACGCAGGAACTTGTCAGGGGAAGCTCTCGAGGAAGGTCAGAATGTTAGGGATGCGAAAACGTACAAAGCCCTTATTAGCCATTCTATGGAAATCTGTAGAATGACTTGGCACAGCCCCAAAATTATTTTCCTGGAAATGGGTCCAAACAGTGTAATCGAGGATGGGGAATTCGAAAATCGAGGTCCCGGAGCTCGGATATGCGTTGTTTACGTTACAGTAGATGACGTACTGAAAAATTCGAAAATTGTTAAGAAGCATCTAAATGGATCAAACTTATTTGAATTGCTTTATAAATAAAAGACTATTCGTTATAGTTACGTTTATTATTTTTGGTTGTCGAGGTGAGGGTGAGTTTCGAGAAAATACCAGATGCATTTTGAATCATATTCTCATAGACAGCGAAAACAAAAATTAACTCATGAACTGAATAATACGTGATTTCAAGAACACCAGTATTGTTATCTTCTTTAACTGTTTCACCAATCAGTACAGTTATGAAAATTTTTATAGATTCATTCAATAATTTAGATGCATGTTCTGCCTGCTTACCACTTCCAACAGTTCTGCAGCCGAAAGTACGAGTTCGATTTTGGATACGATCAATAGTGCTAAATTAAAATTATATCATCGAGAAAAATTTAGGATTCTGGGGCTAAATGTACGAATGCACCGATCTTAGAAAGTTTCACTGTCGCCGACAAAGTTGATGAAAATACATGCAGGTATGATTCCGATATTATTTGAGTTTGGTGAAGTTTTATCAAGAATGTAAACAAATCATTTTTGATTTAAGATATTATACTCAATGTAATAAAGAAGCTTCAATCGATGCGCACTACTCTCACAACTATGAAAGTATCTGTTTGACTGGTCTGGACTTAATTTACTACTCCTGCATAAATTCAACCTGGATGACAGAACTTCATGATGTTTATTTGAAAGGCGTCGATCAACTATACTGCTATGAGGATGCTGAAAGTAATTTTAATATTTTACACATTTTAACAAGATATCGATAAATATTAGAGTGTATTTAATTTTTTTTTTGAAAAATAATAAGTATGAGACATTGCCATCGATAACTTTCTATTTAGATGCGTGCTCGAAATGCCAACCACCATTACGACCCCTTCAACCTGGAGTAATTAGTTATAAAAAACATCTAAAGATAAATTTATTTAGGATGAAGCAAAATGCGACAATGAAAATCAAATTATTACACCTAGTGTATTGATGAATGTAACAACAGATGATGGCGACGTATGCACGTAAGATGTTATTTAACTCACAATAAATGAATTATATAGTGGCGGGTAAAAGTGTGAACTAAAATTCTCGAATTTGACACGAAGAATTAACATTTACATGAGCGAATCATTCTGAAATTTGACACAAATGAAGAGGAATAGAAGGCAGATACATTCGTCTAATTTCAGAAAAATTATTTCATGGAAGTAATTTTACTGAATTAAAAAATTTTGGTTCCAAACTCACTCTTGTCACCACCATTGTAAAATAGTATTAGTAATTTATTTTAAGGTATCGAGTTGTATGTGATGAACCAGACTCTGGTATAATTGTACATATAGCAGATGCAGACATACCTTATTGTGAATATTTTTATAACAACCTGGGTGTTAGTTATAAATGTTTTGAAGGAAAATGGACAGTGCTATCTTGCGATAATGATTGCCAATCATTGTCATATCACGATATTGACGAAATTTATTGCGTTGGGCCAAAGAGTAAGACAATGTGTAACTAAATATATGAAAAAAAAAACATTTATAAGTTATGAATATGGTCTTGGGCCGCTTTGAGATATTTTATCTTACATAAAAGAAATGATTAGTTGTTGTAATTGAGGTGAATGCTGCTAAAAGATTAAATTTAGATACTACGTCATTGGCAATTAAAGACGACTAAACTTTCATATTTATCAACATATTCAACTCATAATACATCGATTTCATAAACATCGACGAAGCCTATCACTTCGAGTTTTGCGACTGTTAGAGTACATTCGCTCATTCTTCTATTTTTCCTCTTTTTATCTAACCTCTACACTAACATTTTACTGTTTTGGAAAAATAAATCGATGAATATTTTCAGATCAAGTTAGATAGAAATCATAACTTTGTAAAGAACTTTGCATGCATAATTTCGGATTATAAACAACCTGGCAATTGCAATTTGATACATCTTATAACTGAAGTCTTTTTAGATAGATTTATTCAATACACAATCAATTCATAGACTTGTTTTATCGTTTATAAATATATAAACTGAAATTGTTACGATTAATCATCTTAATTCCAGACGAATAGATGATTTTCTCCAAAGGTCTAATGATATATGAAATGGCAAATAAAGATGACGTGTTATTTCGTAATTATGGATATCCACGCCAATGAGTGCAATTTGACAAGCATAAATTCCACTACCTTTGAACTCCAAATGAACCTGCACTTCTCTTGCTGCTCTAAACTCTGCAGAAGCCATACGGTACGGTGAGTTCTGTGCTCTGAAAGGAACCATACCAAAGTAAATATAAGGTTTGAAACTTACGATGGAACAATCATTGTCAAATTACAAATTCCTCTCAGCTCAACTGGATCAATTAGATACGAATTTAAGCCACACTTAAGTTCATTGAGATTTAGATGAATAAAATATGTCCCTCTGTCATCTTGCTTCTGAAAGATAAAATATAATTTTGAAAATATATGCAGGGTAGGCCATAATTATAGCTCTACCAAAATGGAACTCCAAAGTGTCTTATCTTATTTTGCAAGTTTGCATAAATTTAGAGTAAACATAAACTTTGAAATCAGTTTTCCTTTAATCAGAAAAAATTACAAATATAGCACATCGATTACTTGGTGCAATTTAAATTGATGTATGATTTATAGATGGAACTATGATTATGAGCTACCCTGTATTATTGAAAAATACCCATTCATGATATTTAACTGATTGGCCATCATGCATGTGCTGGTCAGTATTCCCAGAAGAGTTGTTTCTCGAATTCGAGGACGTGGATGTCGCACTGTTATATTGGTTTGGCTGATATTGATTGCCTATATTTTTAAATTTATATTATTATAACTTCTTTTTAGAAGCAATTATCATTAGCTATCTTGAAAAAAACAAAGTTAAATAAGTATTATAGTACTTATTTCATAATTAATGGCATTTATTTATCAGAAAAATATATTATGCTATGCATTAAGTTGCAATTTCCAAATTATTTAAAAATTTTATCAAAAATTGTACAAGCACACAAACCGGTATTAGTTGGATTGGAAGGGGTTGAGCTAGCATGTCCTCTAGAGAATTCCTTGTTCTCCGTCGTCGAAGCTGGTAACATTGGCTTCTGATCTCGTGAATTATGGCCGATTTCGCCACTTAAAGACGAGTAGATAGGCGATTGTGGCTTGTCATGGGGATTATTTTTAAGGCTTTGAGATTGTCGTTCAATTTGATCGCTTGTGAAGCCATTTTCATGTGACCTCTGAGGGCTACTATTTCTTCGAATATCTCTTGATGCTTCGACTTCTTTATTTTGCGCACCATCTACAGCATCAGAACCTAACTTCTCGCTTCTGTACTTTTCATCTCGAGAATCGGATGAACTACCAATCGGTGAAACTGGCTGAGGCTGTTTAGGCTGAAAATATGAGATGTTAGGATGTTTAGATTGATTATCTTGAGATGTATGAGGGTATTGAATAATAGATTTCTTACTGGATTATAATGATGATCTTTTATCATTACGTCTGATGATTGATTGCCTCCATCGTGCATTTTACTTAGAATGGGAGTATTGTCAGCTGGAGTTGGCATTGGTGGCTTTTTTCCCCCTTGTTCTTGTTCTTGGATAATTTTGATAACTTCCTCGTAATCGATCAATTCATTAGCCATGGTAACAGTTTTGCTAACAATTGCAGCTGCACCACTAACAGCGACCTTGAAATAACTCATTTGCCATCATAAGACTAAATTGTAATTCGTACAAACCTCATCCACATTTAAAAAGCTGCAAATTGTTGATCCATTAAAAACTGATTCAAGATGCTTTGTAATAAGTGGAATTCTAGTGCTGCCACCAGCCAATAGAACAAATTTCGGCTTGATTTCTAAGATAAGAAAAAGGGAGTATGAATTTAATGAAGAGCAAACCTTTACAAACTCCTCCGACTTTTTTAATGATCTTTTCAATTTCTTTATTATAATATTCTACAATTTCATCTTTCTGGATAACTTCAACCAAATCGCAATCCTCATCACCAATTCTATATAGAGAATCGACATCTGAAATGTTTAAATTCAAATCTTTTCCACCTTAAAGATACAAAACTCACCGATTCGTGTATGAGGTGCAAATGATAACGCACACTTCATCTTTTCGCAGGCAATTTTTAGACGACGCTTTGCTCGCTCTGATAATGTTGGCCTTTGTCCTCCATTCTAAAATAATAGATCAGCATCATTCAATATTAAGAGGGAATGTTATGAAATTTTCTCTCAAATATGGCTTTACCTGTTTCTTAAGCTTTTCCATCATCTCTTCGAAAATGAGTTTATCGATGTCATTACCAGCAAAGTTTTCAACAACAATTGGTTCAATTCCAGAAATTTGAGTTATAATCCAGTCAGTCCAGTGGTTAGCTTTCTAAATTTACATGAATTATTGAAAGTGCACATGAATTCTACCTTTTGCTGGGCCTCTTCCTGGATAAAATATGCCGCGACTTGCAAGTATCCTGCCCCCATACAGAAAACGAGCGCTACGTCGCCTTTCGGGTGAATGTTCAATCTAGGTGCATATGCTGCCGCGACAGCAATTGGTTCATCAATTAGCTTGACTGGAATATCATCAAATGGAATAATTACTTCTGGTTGATTTTACTTACTATTTTGCGTAGTAGTCGAAGAAGGCATTTCAGCAACGATATGGTTCACTGCAATTCCTGCATAATATTCAACTACTTTTTTGTAATTCTGATCCAGTTTTATTGGAACAGTAATTGCTATAGTTGTAGGATGCTGTAATTGAGTACTCTAAATAACTTATCATAACAGAAATAAATACATACCTGAAGATTCTTATAGGCTGTAGCGAAAAGTGGTTCGAGCAATTTTACAAATACTTGTTCAACAGTGACAAATTCTGGATTTTCTTCACCTGGAACGATCATTTCGAATGTTGCAATTCCTGGAAATGTAATTATAAAGCATTCATGAAAAATCTCTCGCCTCTTTCCTCATTGGTCTGTTTAAAGAAGTATTTCTTTTGATCACGCACTCCTTCAATATCTTTGTGACTCTTTCCCAAAAGCCATCGAATATCTACAAACATTTCTTAAAAGGCATGCTGGATATTTAAAATAACCGTAAATCACATTCTGCAGACAAACAGCGTAATTTTCAGCCATTTTACCAACCAACCATTCTTTTTGTTCAGAATACGCAACGTATGACGGGACAGATCGAGTCGATTCTGAAACTTCTTTGATTAGTTCGGAGATTTGACTGTAAATTACCATGCTCCACGATCTGAATGTGTTTGTCTTTGCAGATGGCGATATTGCACTTCGACGTGCCAATATCGATAGCGATTGCATCACGAATATACGGATTTTCGCTGGCTTCACTCGTGATCGTTTTGACAGAGGGATTGTTTGGAGTTGGATCTGGAGCAGATTCTACATTTTCTGAAGATCAAGAATGAGTGATATACTACAAATACATTCTCACTCCATATGTCTTTCTGTGGTACGCCACCGCATCCGTGTGTTGAGCTTTCAGTGCTGTTACGATCACTTGATAGTCGATTACTGTCTATGTTTTCTGGAGAACCCATCTATAAATAAATTTTTAACAAATAGTAGGAATAAATAAAAAAAAATAATATCATCTCGGTACAAACCGGCTTAATGAAAATCAATGAAATCACAAATTCTGAAAACATTTATCAACGACAACATTAAAACTTCAATAATAAATATTAGTACGAGGTTAATTAATTGAGCTCATATGGAAGTTCGAGGATTTTTCGAAGATAATAATCTAACTACCGACTAAATTAGGCTAAAGCCAACGCGACCTTTATAATGGCCCAATCACCATTATACCATCTTAGCCATGTTTGTTTTAGAAGAATTTCGAACATTATCTCTCCAGCTACTTTCTTCCTGTTGCGACTTTTTACGTCTTCTCCTGCTCGTCTCTTCGAAATTTCGAGGCTAGGGTGCAGAGAAGAGAAGCAAAGTCTTCGCGTAGAGTAAGCTAGCGAACTAGCGAAGTTGTGTTAGAGAAAAAAGTCGAAATTTCGAAATTGATTTCGTATCAGCCCTCGAGTTGCAACATCATTGAATGAGAGAGAAAGAGGCAAGCGACAGATTTCTCGTTCTTTTCAACGTTGGCAATGCCTCGGCGCGAACACCTTGTCCCATTCATTCGTCGAAACAAATAATCGGGGAGCATCGAAAGTAGACGAATTTCGAAAATTTTCAATGATGAGAAATCTTACAACTATTCTGTAAAAAAAAAAAAAAATAATAACCAAATCATTCCAAATTTATCTCAGATTTAACAAAAATGCACAGAAATGGTTTGGAAATTGAAAATTGAAAATGACTGCCTCAGGATTATATTTATTACGAAAATCGATATTAAGTGAACGCATGCAAAGGGCAAATGAGGCACTTAGTTTTGTAATCGCTATCCATTACTTTTCTTATTAGCTCTGATATGGAGCATCGATTTATTAGGACTAAATTCTTATCAGTCATATATATTCGTTAGTCTGACCAATGTTACAATAACCAGTGCTTCAATTAGAATTCCATTAGTGAATCGAAAGCATGCAGACCTAAGTACAACACTCCAAATTTTACATTCAATACGAATACAATATCGCACATTTTCATTACCCTTTCATAAATTATCAGAATGATTTCCATTGGAATCAATTTGGAAACGACATATTCTTGTGTCACAATTTTATTCCGACCCCGATCCCGGTCAAATTTTACCGCAACTTCCGGTTTTCAAAATAGGCAAAATAATTTTGCACTTGCTTAATCAATGTTATTTAACAAAACTTAGCATCTGTTTGCTTTTTCGTTACCATTACAAGAATATTCTATGCCTTCATACCGCTTGATATTAAGGCTGCAAATTTCAACATTTAAGTTTTCAAATTGGAATTGCTTGCGTCACTTCTTGAATCGAATCAAACTGACTTGAGGCTGAAATACACAGCGCATGTGGGAATTACAATATCAAAATTAACAAAACGATTCCCTGCGTTAGGATTTGTATCTTGTTTCTTTGCACACGTGCTTTCTGCATCCCTCGCCGCTCAGGTGAAGGAAACTAGAGCGCATAAAAAATCTCAACGTAGGGGATCGTTTGGTTGAAATAGGAAGTAATAATGGTAATATCCGAAAACAGCGAAAAAAATGAGAAAGCTAAAAAAGTCGAAAACAGAACAGTAAAATCGAGAATTTGCTTTTTATGACACTAGAGCAGATTTCAAACCAGCGTTGAATGCTCGAATCTTTCCCGATATTCTTGAATTATTCTCAGTCAAACAGCCTTTTCTTCTTCTCTGTTCATCTACAAGCCTCACGTCAACAGTAATCCTTCATGTATGCATTCAACTGCACACAATATAACATTCGTAATGGACAGTATTCTCAAGCTCAACTACCTTGAAATATCATTCTTTCTCTGGAATGTTCTTTAATATGAATAACTAAAAAATCATATGACTAAATGTTAGTTTTTCATTGCATAGGTTTCATAATCTACCCAACAATAAGCGCGAAAATGTCATTCTGACGAATATTATGTGAGTTTATTAACAAAACGCGATAAGCGAGGAAGTACTCGATTTGCAAGCATATCGATCTTATTTATTCATCTCTGCTATTTAAAAAAAAATTATTTCGAACTATAACGATTTATCGATTATTTTTTATTTTACGAATTATTTGCTTAGTCTGGTGAATTTTCAAAATATTTTTTGAATAAATAACTGGATTTTTTTTAAATTTTAGAAATGTTATCCTATTTGCCTGTTGAACTGATTCTTCAGAGCTGTGAATATCTGACCTATTACGAAATTGAACAATTAGCATGGAGCAATAAAAGATTGATGAAAATTATTGCAAAATATCAAAATTTTGCTTTAAAACCTCGAATTTTCCACGAGAACGTGAAAATTATTGGAGAAATGACCGGAAAGAAGCTTTGGGTAAATAACTACTATCTTATTATTATAATAAATATGTAGCCTTGAAAAATTCACAATCCGTTCTACTCAAGACAGTGCTTATTTTGTCACTCACTGTACCCTGAAAAGAATAAATTACTAGCATTCAACAATGATGCGGGTATAACTGCATTCACTCGATAATAATAGCTTTTGAATAATCCACAAGTTCATGATATTTTATCTAATGGTAAAAATATCTATAAAGTCATTGCAAAATCGAGATTTTTATTCACACATAAATTCATCCTTTAATTGTTCGTGATCCAAATTCTTTTAGCTGCGATTAGAAAGGAACAGAAAGAAATACACCATCATGGTCAGTCTATGTGTACGAGACCCTTGTGAAAGGATAAAATTTCATGATATTGATAAAAAGAAAAACCAGAAATTCGTCAAATACTTCAAATACATCAAAGGTAAGGAATAATAATTAACTTACCAAAATGGCGAAATTTAGATCTTTTCTATTTGAAGAAGAACGTCAAATTGCCATGGCATTCATATTATAACAAATGTGTCAATGGTGTAATAAGCCATAGATATGAATACATTCCAATTGAGCTGCAACATTTTCTTGGAAATTTTGATATTCAAGATTTAACAATTGTAAGTTTGCATGTGAATATATACACTCACCATTTCCCTTATTTATTTAGAAAAATTAATTTACTATTATTACAATTAAACAGAATATTTACATTAAAGGATCAATAAAGATAATAGGAATAATTGAAAAGTTATCCCCTGAATAGTATTTTAGGAAGGCATAAGAAGTAATGCATTATTCTGGTCCATTATCGACGCTTTGAATTCAAGTCGTGCCAAAATTGTCAATAAGAAGGTAAAATGTCGGTTTTTACGAATTGGGAAAGAGGATAAGAAACGTTTTGAAAGATCAGCAATTTTACACTCAGGTAATATCAATCATTAAAATGGCTCAATTCATAAACTTCAAAGAATTGCGAATAATTATAAAATGAAACTAATCAAATATTAAGGAAACAATGAGTTCTGCTTCAAAGCTACCAGTCAGATTGGTTCAACTCTGCAATTACCTCAGCTTAAAAACGTGGTACATTTTAGTAGAATTATCACAAACACGCAAGAAACTGATCATTATTTATGGGAGGCAACTAGAGCTGAAAAGACAGACACTTCTTTAGTTTTTCCCATTTTCATAATATCTATGCGGGGAATTGAAAAACTAATTATTCTAATTTTATAAAATAGATGATCAATGATCAGTATTTTAGCACTCTGTACGTTCGATTACGAACGAAATAAATGTTTAAGCGTAAAGACAAGATAATAATATCAGGCGCGTTGCGTGTGTAAGAGTATAGGAAAGCAAGAGACGCAGAGTGTCAACGAGAGCTCATTCGCATCAGTTTGACTAATCCCACTTACACACCACTCATTTCGCTCCCAATGAGGTGTATGATACAAACTCTTCAAATCTGCATTTCAGAATTGGCAATTTCACAAAATGGACAAATCCATCCTACGAGACCTGCCATTCGTTTCTTCTGATAATCTAAGCATATTCGCGGGATCTGTGAAACTATCCACCTTCCTTAAAAATCTATTCACATCTCTACCGATATTTAGACAGTGGGAATTCACTGAAATTAAAAACGTTGAAAAAAAATGGTCTTGGGACATTATTCACGAATTTCTCATGAGTATCCGGCAATATTCATGGTCGGTTGAAATAATCAATACAAACGAATACAGGTGGATTTAAATGTCAGGAATATAAATTGAATCAAAGCGTAATGGCAACCTCAATTCGTCGTTGCGACGTTACTGACGCTTTGGTTCATAATATACGAAGTGCTGTTTCGTTATTTACAGAATGTTGTCACGTTTTCTAAGAAATCGTAACGACATTTTATAGACAACGCACCGACATTAAAAATTCCCTAAAGTAATCTATTGTTTATCTGCATAAATTTAGGTTCGTAGTTAAATTGCCGAATCGAAAATGGGTATTTTATGTCGACCATCTCGAAAATAAAGGATCACAAGCAGAAAATCCTATCCTAGATAAATTTAGTTTGAAAATTGTCTCGAAAAACCTATGATCGAAACCAAATGTAATAAATCTATTTCAAATGGCATAGTACCACGCATTTTGTTCAACAAGGATAACGAATTGCTCGTCTAAAATTGAATACAGAACGCGCAAAACACTTCACAAATAGATAAATTCGGCGTCAATGTTCCAGAAGCCTACCTCAATAAATTCATCAGAAAAATGTCATTTTATTGGAATAGGATCCATGTAAATGCAAGACATACTTTTTAAACGAACTGATCAATTTTGCGACGATGGTGTTTTCCGAGTTCGTGTTTTTTTTTTCATTCTGAAGCTTCTAGAAATATCTTCTATGATACAAAATCTAGATCTGAGTTAAAAACTAGATCTTGTCGCGTAAACTTTCGAAATAATTCTTTTCAAAGTTCAACATCGCGATGTCGACGATTTTCTTTTCATTAGCAAGTGGCTGTAATTAAGTAGTTATGGGCTAATTATCGGTAATTGGGGTTTTCGACGTCGCTTTACACGATGGCAACAAAGAAAACCCAAAAAAAACCGCGCGTTTCTGCGTTACAGGTGGTTTTTCATTAGGTATGGGGAGAAAAAGGCGGAGTATGGCCGCCGGACTCTTTTACTGTCTCAAAGCACTGAATATTTCATAACGTGTATGATTACGGCATTTAGTTTATCATTCACATCGCAATTTTATCACATTCTTAATAAAAACAAATAACGTTATTTAATATTTACAAAAAAAAACAAAATGGTATATCATGATATTTCGCGATAAATTTGACTTCCATTCAAGGAATAACTCACCTATATAAAAATGTATTTGTAATAACTTTTTTTTTTTGAAAAATAATGTAATTTCTGAAAGTATAATCCGAGAATCTAATTAAAAAAAACTTTGAAATTCATTAATGGGTTAAAATTACTATGAAATAAACATTAGATTGGGTTGCAGAATTTAAAAAATAAAATATTTGAAAGAATATTTATTTTAGTTGCAATTATCCCCCATTACTTTTGGATATCTTAGAGAGTTGTCTGTATCATGTGCATTGAAGTTAAATTATTATTTCACATTTTATTGAACAAAATTTCTATATGAAATCTGAGATCATTATAATCGAGCTTTATTTTATGTTAATGTTTCCGACTTCACGCACCACTTATCCGTTTGTGGATCGTATTCTTCTATTTTACTGCATAAAGACCATTTATCATTCGACTGTGTTATCCTAGATTCATATCAATTACTATAGAATTTTGAACATATTAGCTCACCCTCCGATTGCATACAATTTCCCGTTAGCGACAATGAGCAAATGATTCTCTCTTGCATAATTCATATCAGCGATTCGAGAAATTCGACTGTCAACTGGAGCTGAGGGGTCGAAACACAGACAGGATTTTAATGGCCAATTATCACTAAATATATAATGATACATTATTTATCGTAAAAGATTAACGACTTCCATCCTCCAGTTATGTAAATTCTTCCATTTAGCGATGCAATTCCGGATAAATATTGATATTTTGGAATCTTTCCGATTTCAATCCATTTCCGCTCATCGTCTGATAATCGATATATCTTATTACTATACCATCCATCAATAACTGAATATCCATAATTACAATAACGAATATGCTATAATGTGACCGTATAAAATTCCATCGCATGTTATTATTTGAGCGCCACTAATTAGAAAAGGAAAAGTAGGTCCTGTTTGCCATTGTCCATCTATTAAAACCTGAATTAATTATTTCATGGACTTCTATTCGATTTTCTTACATCCACACGATTAGTTCCAGAATTAGAATCCCATCCACCCAAATAATACAATTTGTCTTTGAAATAGGCCACAGATGCACAATGACGCCATTCAGGAGGATCTGGGCCTGTAAAATTCTTTGAATCGATCATTAATGGATTTGTTGAGCATACCTCTTGAAATTTGTCGAGTATTCAAATCGTATATTTCAAATGATTTTTCTATGTTGTTAATTCCAAAAATCTGAAATTTAAGAAATTATTCAAAATAACGAACATAAGAATTTACTTTATTCTGTGTAATTGCTACTTCATATGGCCAATACCAATTATTGAATTTTGCAATCTCTTCTACTGAGCATGTATGTGAATTAAACAAGCCTATTCTTCCTTCATATGTACCATTATTATTTCGATACCAAACTAAATTATTACGATCGTTTCAAAGTCTCTTACTTAGTTTTCAACGTAATTTCTTACGATAAAATAAGATTTGATGCGAATTATTGAATGAATTGTCTCCACCAATCTGCAAATTAATTTTCCCGACTTCTCGCCAATTATTCGTTTGTGGATCGTGTTCCTCGATTGAGTCACAAAAATCTTTACTGCCAGCCTTTTGATATCTAGGTTAACAAATATTTCGTATAAAGATGTGCAAAATCTCAGCCTACCCTCCGATTGCATATAATTTTCTATTCGCAGCAACAAGCGAATGATCCTCTCTTGCATAATTCATATCAACGATTTTAGAAACTCGACTATCAACGGGAGCTGAGGGATCGAAACACAGACAAGATTTATATACTTCATCACTAAACATTATAATGATAGATTATTTATCATACAAAATTAGCAACCTTGATCCTCCAGCTATGTAAATTTTTCCATTTAACGATGCGACTGCACAACTATAACGCTCTTCTCCAGTTTCTTCTACTGCAATCCATTCTCGTTCATCGCCTGATAATCGATATATCTTTTCAGTATTTTCTCCATCAAAAACTAAATATTCATAATTACAACAGTGAATATGCTATAATGTGACCGTATAAAATTTCATCGCATGTTATTGCTTGAACAGATTCAATTGGAAAAAGAAAAGTAGGTCCTGTTTCCCATTTTCCGTCTATTAAAACCTAAATTAATTATTTCATGGACTCTCATTCAATCTTCTTACATCAACGCGCTTCGTGTCTCCACCCAAATAATACAGTTTGTCTTTGAAATAAGCTACAGATGCATATTTACGCCATTGAGGAGGATCTGGACCTGTAAAACTCTTTGAATCGATCATTAATGGATTTGTTGAGCACACCTCTTGAAATTTGTCGAGTATTCAAATCGTATATTTCAAATGATTTTTCTATGTTGTTAATTCCAAAAATCTGAAATTTAAGAAATTATTCAAAATAACGAACATAAGAATTTACTTTATTCTGTGTAGTTGCTATTTCATATGGCCAATACCAATTATTGAATTTTGCAATCTCTTCTACTGAGCAGGTATATGAATCGAACAAACATATTACTCCTTCACGATTATCATCACTTTGATAATAAACTAAATTATTACGATCGTTTCAAAGTCTCTTACTTAGTTTTCAATGTAATTTCTTACCATAAAATAAAATTTCATGCGAGTTATTGAACGAATTGTCTCCACCAATCTGCAAATTATTGATATTTCGGGCTAATTCATTCATTGTATTGTTAATCAATGGGGTTTCAATTCCTTTCTGAAACGATCGCCCCCATTTTAGTAATGAATTATTTATTTTCAAACCTCCAAAGCATTTGCAATAATCGCAGCTCCATGAGCTACAGTCTCGTCGGAATTTAGATTAAATTTTAATTTTCCCACTTCATGCCATTTATTCGTTTGTGGATCGTATTCCTCGATTGAATTACAGAAATTGTCATAAAAAGATCTGTGAAATTCAAGCTAACAAATATTTCGTATAAAGATGTGCAAAATCTCAGCCTACCCTCCGATTGCATATAATTTTCTATTCGCAGCAACAAGAGAATGATCGCACCTTCCATCATTCATATCAGCGATTCGAGAAATTCGACTGTCAACTGGAGCTGAGGGATCGAAGAAAAGCCAAGATTTTAATATCCAAACACCATCGCTAAATATATAATGATACATTATTTATCGTAAAAGATTAACGACTTCCATCCTCCAGTTATGTAAATTTTTCCATTTAACGATGCGACTGCACAACTATAACGCTCTTCTCCAATTTCTCCTACTTCAACCCATTCCTGTTCATCGTCTGATAATCGATATATCTTATTACTATACCATCCATCAATAACTAAATATCCATAATTACAATAATGAATATGCTATAAATATGACCGTATAAAATTTCATCGCATGTTATTGTTTGAGCACGACTAATTGGAAGAGGAAGAGCAGGTCCTGTTTGCCATTTTCCATCTATTAAAACCTGAATAAATTATTTCATGGACTTTCATTCGATCTTCTTACATTAACATGATTCGTATCTTTCCATGTTTTAGGATCCCACCCACCCAAATAATACAACTTTCCTTTGTAATAAGCGATTGATGCACATCTACGCCATTCAGGAGGATCTGGACCTGTAAAATTATTTTAACCGATCATTCATGGATTTGTTGATAAGACCTCTTGTAATTTGTCGAGTAGTCAAGTCATATATTTCGAATGATTCATTTGCGCCGTCAATTGCAAAAATCTGAAGCCTAAGAAATTATTCACAATAACGAACATAAGAATTTACTTTATTCTGTGTAATTGCTACTTCATATGGCCAATACCAATTATTGAATTTTGCAATCTCTCTTGCTGAGCAAGTAAATGAATCGAACAAGCATATTCTTCCTTCATATGTGCCATTATTATTTCGATAGCAAACTAAATTATTACGATCGTTTCAAAGTCTCTTACTTAGTTTTCAACGTAATTTCTTACGATAAAATAAGATTTGATGCGAATTATTGAATGAATTGTCTCCACCAATCTGCAAATTATTGATATTTCGGGCTAATTCATTCATTGTATTATTAATCAACGGCACTTCGATTCCTTTCTGAAATAATCACTTCCATTTTAGTAATGAGCATTTACTTTCAAAATGCAAAAGAAACGACATTTTGGGTCACCCTCATCAAATCCCCCAACAGTTTATGATGGATTGAAATCTTGCGATAATTTTTAGACAAAAATCATGCATTAGGAGACCCTGTCGCACCGATTTTGTGTTTTTCCGTTGTAAAATGGAAATTTGGATACATTATTTGGACATTGAAACAAGAAATGGACCCATTTTCATTCATTACTGCCGTTTTTCTTTGGACCTTTGCCGTTCCCTCCCTCAAATCAACGAGAAATGACGATTTTGGACAACTTTCAATCGTTTGGATGTACAGGGTGTCTCAAGTTTTTCTCTTTAATTTGTTTTTGGAATAAAAAACTTAAAATCCATAAAAACCGAATAAAAATAAATGAGCGGATAGCGAACAAATGATCGTCTCTCGCGCATACTAGACTCACAGGAGGGGGAGAAAGAAAGACGCTCCTTTTATCTCGTCTCAAGTAGTCAGTCATTTACAATAATGTAAGATGATAGAATCGGATGAACAACTACCAGTCGGTAATACTGATTGTTTAGGCTGAAAATATGAGACGCTACAATGTTCAGATCGATTATCTTGAGATGTGTGTGGATTTTGAATAATACTCTTTACTGGATTATACTGATGATCTTTTATCACTACCTTTGGTAATTGATTGTCTCCATTGTGCCTTTTATCTAGAATGGGAGTATCGTCAGCTGGAGCTGGTCTTGCAGTTGAAGTTGATGTTGCAGCTTGAGTTGATATTTGGCGATCAATACAGATTCTGTCAACTTGGTCTGCCAACTAAATTAAAAAGTGAATTCAGTTAATTGTATATTGAAACTTCAATAGTATTGGCAACAATAGCAGCTCCATGAGACACGATTTCGTCTGGATTCAAATCGAGTTTGATTTTATCGTTTCCAAATTTCTCAGTCAGAAGCTCCCTAATCCTCGGTATTCTGGTTGAACCACCAACGAGAATCTAAAACAGTTTATCTTGTTCTATATGCAATTATTGAATGAATGATTTACAACGTAATTAATATCGTTAGGAGTCATTTGTGCAGTGTATAGAGCCAAATCAACTTGTTGGATCGCTCTAGTAAATAGATCGGAGCATAGTCGGTTCAATTGAGATTTTGTCAACGGAACTATCAAATCAACTTCATCATTAATCTCCATCTGAATTCAACATTAAATCGATTAAAGATAGTGCGAAGATCCACTTACGAAGATATTTGTTTCTTCAATATTATTTGACAAAAACTCTTTCGCTTCTTTGCATTTTGTACGTAATTGTTTAATTAATCTTGGTCTTTTATCGATATCATAACTCGAGCTTTTCTTAAATTCCGTAAGTGCATATTTCATAATACGACTGTCAACATCTTGACCTCCTGAAAGGAATATTCATTTCAAATTGAAATTTGAATTCAACCTAGATGTGCTTTACCAGTCACAGCTTTAACTTCTGGATCACCATTTCTCATAACAAGAATGCTCACATCGAGAGTTCCTAAATTTTTCATACAAGAAATTTGAAGGTCAAGAAAAGAATGCTAAATGGTCAGAATAGATAAATGTGAGCAACCTGAAAAAGTAGTAGAGTGGTTGACCCACTAAATAGTATAAAAAAAGATTCTCTAACCTAGCGTACTCATCCTTAATCCTATACTATTTCGTTGGTAAACTACTCTACTACTTTTCAAATTCTCATAAATGTGCGAAATATTTATATTGGCTCTAATAAACCACAATTTTTAGCATTCTGATAATCATACATAAATTGTGCGTATTATTGCGATATCGTCAGAGCATTATTTCTTCTCCTTCCACTATGCAAAGATGCACACTATTCATTCATAATTGTCCATGATAGTTATCAGCCTTACCCCCTCCAAAATCGAATACCAGCAACGTGGAATTTCCCAGTTGATGATTAGCGTTATATGCAATTGCAGCAGCGTTAGGTTCATGCAATAATCCTTTTAATTCAAGCCCGGCCAATTCAATCGCTTTTTTCGTTGCAGCCTTCTGATTATCCTGAAATAATGCAGGGACAGTCACGACAACGCCAGTAACTTTTTGATTTAAATATGTCTGAAAAACATGCACGATTAATTCGCTCATTCTTTGATAGAATAAAATTTCATACCTCAGCACGAACTTTTAGATACTTCAATATCTCCGCGGAGACTTCTTCAGGCTTTAAAAATCGCTCATTTGTCTGTCCCTTGTTCAGCACATATCCAGCGCAGTTCTAAAGTCACGAATTTTCATAAAGAAATACACTGAAATTACATTTCTTGTATCGACATTAAATGTCCAAAGTTGACGATTTTCAGCGACAGGCAAATTGTGCAGGAATTCCCAACCAATCAACCGTTTCGAATCTGAAATTATCAAGATTTGCTAAATTTCCTAAATTTACCTACCGTATAGAACATTTGACAAATCGATATTAGAATTCAAAGCAGGATTTCCAACCAAAATCTCAGCACCGTATGCGACAACTGAGGGCACGATGTTCTTTCCTAAAATTATTACATCCTCTCAAAATTATTATATTCGCATACCATCATCATGGTGAATAGCCTTGGGTTTGCCGTTTTCAATAACCGAAACACATGAATACGTTGTCCCCAAGTCGATCCCGATGTAGACCATTACGAGCTATAATAGAATTTATAAGAATCAAGTAATTTTATGTGAAATGAAATCAGAAATGCATGATAATTATCGAATTGATAGAGGAATAATCTGATAATGAGACATGCTTGCGAATGATTTGGTTAAAAACGATTTCACAGAGAAAAGTTTCCGCGTTCCTCCCGCATTTGTCCCGCGTCGGCTCCGCTGCGGGCCCGACTCGGGACGAATGCGGGAGGAACGCGGGAATTTCTGTGTTGATGAGAGAAGTGAGCTTTGATAGGAACTAGGAAAATCGATATCCTAAAAGGAACCCCAGATAAGGTAATTGAGGGCGATGAATCGATTGGGACACAAATTTCAGCCCGATTTGCATGCGTTTTACGTCTGTGCTGTTCGAAAAACACGAATAACCTAATTTTTCTAATTTCATTATTTGAATATTTTTTCGGGTAAATGATACACAATTAGCTTCGTCTCACCAAACTGAGTACGGATATGTAAAAAGAATGTTTTAAATCCCACTTCTTACCATAATTACAGCGTAAAAATCGATTTTATTCATTGTCACGCTATCGCTTACAAATCAATATTACATTCAGATCATAAAAATGAAAAGACTTTTCGTATTCTTTACATAGTGCTTATCAGAGCCGTTCGGCAATCAAATTGACAAACAGAAACGGCCCGTATATATTGGAGAATATAAGTTAAAACTTATGAAAATCTTACATAATCTTCAACAATATACAGAAAACTCGATATATGAAAGAAAGTCCGGATTTTTCTCTTTTACATGTTACGTTCGTACATTGTGGAGTAGTGCAAAGAGCGAATGAGAACGTATAACATTTGAAACCTACAAGATTTCTGAGTGATCCAAGTATAACAGCCATTTCAGTAGGATCCGTCGTCAGACTCAAATGAACTTGTTCCGGCGAATTTGAAGCATCGTTTGAAATCGGAAGTCCTAAAGTTTGCGAAAAAATCAACAGTGAAATCACCAAGGCCAGCATTTTTTCAGATTGAGGTAATTCGAAACTAGTTAGGAAATGGGACTTTATATGATGGGTCTTATCAGTGATATTAGTGATTTAATGGGCAATTTTCAAGGATGGACTATTAGATTTGCATGTTTTATCATGGAAGGAGAATTTGTGGAAAAAGTAGAAGTGACCCTTTGACTTGTTAGGTTTGCGTTAAGACCCTATCGCGTGAGAACGAATCATGTTTACTTCTTCGTGCTAGAGACTAAATCATGATCAAGAATTTATTGAATCAAGCATTTTACAGAAAAAAGGAATTATTTTTCTTGTTTTTCTCTTTCTTAAAAGGTAGCATTACGCTCCAATCTGAAAATTTTATTTAAATTTTGACTTTTTCTGATTTTATTCATAGATCAACGCGTAAGCGAGTACCGAATGAATATAGAATAGAATAAACTTAGAAAAATACGAATTTCCTAAAGCCGTGTAGAATAGTGACTTTAAGACTAAAAATCAAATAAAATTCGACGATTGTGAAGATCTTAGAGAATATTTTTATACAAAATTCAAATACGCTAAATTTTTAGAGGAAATAGTAGCAAAGTAAAATTTTAGACAAAAATACGAATTTTACCGAGTAGATAGCGTAGCAAATTCAAAAATACAAGTGTAAAATGTATAGAACAATAAATAGAAAATCCATTTCAGAAAGATAAAACGCAAAGGGGCGGAGTTTGAAATTTTTGAAAAAAAGTCACGCTCCTTTCATTTTACTTCTTGAAATGGCGAATAAATTAGGAATTTGAACATTGGAAAGGAGAAATAGTACAGGAATATATATTTTTAGCTCTCCTTATCAGACAAAATTCTAATTTCATCTGGACCAGGACATTTAAGTTTTAACTGTACCATTTCGGAGTCTTTCAAATCAAGTAAAAATAACAGACTAAAAATTGAAACGAGTTAAAGGAATTACGTACTGTTCGCCAAGACGCACAGAAGGTAGTTGCAGTCTGGGGTCAGAACGCGGACCTGAATTTTTACAATTTAGATATGTGTTTTAAATCAAGACTACAATATGATTTACACAAGTACATTATTATCTCTTAAATTATTTTTTCCGATTCTGATACCTGGGACGAGAAAATCGACAACATCTTTAGCGCTGCTTCGGAGTAGGGGAAAATGTAGACATAGGCGGAAGGGAGGGAGATCACCCCTGAAAATTGACAATATTTCATATTTTTTCAAATTTTATGAAACTCGAAATGTGTAATCTTGTAATGTTTCAGGCATTTTTCAAAAATCACCTATAAAATTTAGTATTTTTGCTGGTCAATTACATATTCAATCAATAATCATCATCTAGGATATGAAATGAATAAAGATTCTATAAGGGGTGCGCGTTCAGATTTTGTTCGTTCTAGGACGAACATCAAGAAATAGCGCGTTGTTCGATATGAGATCACAGAGAGGCACTGCTCGTAGTACTCTCTCGCCGATCAACGCTATTTCACAATGTTCGTCCCTAGAGTGAACAAAGTCTGAACGCGCTCTAAAAATATCCAAAATACCATCCTAGAAAACGAAAAAAGATTTTTAATAAAATTCTAAATATCAATTGAATAAATAAAAAGTTTTTGAAAAATATTTTTATATCAATGCAAAAATACAAACAAAAATTGGTTTTTATAAAATTTAGAAAAATTCCCACCTGCGGCATCCTTTTCCCTCAAATATCGGACGAGCATTTTCAAGTCGTCGTCGCTCTTCTTGCCGACGGCGATCATCACGCTGAGATGCTTCTGCGATGTCGTCTCGATCTTCTCCAATAGCGACTGCTGACCCGCAAGGGCAAGTCTGAAAAATATGCTAATTTTTGAAAAAAGCACAGCATTTCTTAAAGTTGTTTTTTCCTAAATATAAAAGCTCTGGTACAACTTGTGAAGACATAGTATTTAGAGTTTCTTTGAAGCATAGCAAACATTTTTCTATAAATTTTAGTAAAAATGTGCGCTTCCCAAAGTTTATAAACTTGACTATTTCTTAAACTGAATTTTGCGCTTAGACTATTGGCACTGAAAGATACTTGGCGTTAGTTATATATCATTTCTTTAAAACTTATAAATTTAAAAAAAAAAATGCTACCTTTGCGAAACGATCAACTTTAGCGGATCGCCCTCCTCGTCGCGCAGCTGTTTTTGAAGGAGCGTTTCGGCCCCGGCAATGCGGTACAACTTCACGTTGCACTCCGTCTTTTTGATGATCATCTGGAATTTTCATTTTAATCAAATTATTTTTTTAATCCAGTACCTGCTTCGTCTCTATCAAATAACTCAAATTTCGCATAAAGCGTAAAATATTTTTTTTTTTTCAAATTTTCAAGGAATTTTCAAAAGTTATCCTCCCTTCCTTTCATTTCCAAGAATTTAACAATTTAAGGTTTCTAAAAAGAATATCAATCCTCTTTAATTTTCAAAATTAGCATAAATTAGAAAAAGAATCCCAACCTGTCCTTGCCAAGTAGATGCATACTCCTCGTCCAGCTCTTCAATGGTCTTGATGATCTGGGTCTGTGTCTGGGAGTGAGGGGATCTTCTTGGGGGAGGTGACTTCGACGCACGACGCTTCCGAATTCCGACGTCCTTCGGAACGGTATCATCCCTTAATTTTTGAAAGTGTTATTTTTAATTTTCATCTTTTTTTAGATTTTTTATAGAAAAAGAAAATAGTCCTTAGAGGGGCGGTGTCGTTTTCGACTAGATATTTTCGTTATGTTTCACAAAATACCTTTACAAAGATTAAATTTCCGGAAGACAATGGGAGCCATTTTCGAGTTTACAAGCCAATAAAATAGCAGAAGCAAGAAAACGCCCTACTTGGTATAATCGACGAAAATCCTGTGCCCATTTAAAGACAGGCTTTTCATAGCTTTGACGGCGTCCTGTGCCGCATTTTGGTTCGTAAAGCGGATGTACGCGAATTCGGCGCCACTCTGCAACACGTATTTTTTGAATACACATTTGTCAAGACAAAAATTTCTGTAGAAAATTAGAATTTTTCCAACTTTTTCTCGCTAAAAATAAATTTTTACATAATATTCCATTTTCTCGATGACGCCGAATCGGTCAAATTCCGAAGTGAGCATATCCCTGTTCACCCACGACCCTAAGCCGCCGATCCAGATTTTTCTGGAAACCTGAAATTTGAATTTTCAGAAAAAATCGGCAATATGAATAATTCGTTACTTCGTTGCCCATAGTTGAGGGTATAGGACAAGGCAGGGAGATATTTTTCCATGCTATTTCGTGGGTAACGAAGTAATAAATTATTCAGGTTGTCCGTAAAAACTATTTTTTATCGATTTTCAACAGATTTTAGCTAAAATTTTAAACTTGCCTGACTTTTCCCGTATCCGATTTTGCAGTAGGTCGAGCCGGGGCGTATTTGACGTTCATGCTCTTCTCTTTTTGCTAAACGGGCTTGATCGATGGTCTGGAAGTTGCAAATTAGCATACTTCTAAAAATTATAATAAAATACCTGGAACATGACGAACGCGAACGCGGCATCCGCGTTGTTCACCGATTTGATGTCGATATCTTCGATTTTACCGTATGATTCAAAGACCTGGAAAGTTGAAAAGAATATGCTTCAAAACAACAACAAACAAAGACGAAAATTCAAATGAAAATTTCAAATTTGAATAAATTGAAATAGACATTCCGACTAACCCTCCTAATCTCGGCTTCGTTGATATCCGAAGGCAGGTTTCCGACGAACAAAGTTCTGGTGGCTTCCGAGTCGTCCTGATTCAGATTCCACTGTTGGGGCTCTTTTCGGTGACGACGATCAGGAGAGCGGCGTCCAGTGCGATCACCGCCCTGCAAAATTCGATATTTTTTTCTTAAATATGTTGGTCTATTAGTTTTTTTTAGATGTGTTGGCGGTTATTTTAGGATTTTGGGATATATCGTGGCCTTTTCCCACGAAAATTGTTTTCTTTGCTACAAAGATGCGTTTCACTTTCATACAAGCTTGTCGTGGACACAATTTCCAAAGTCGTGTGTTTTGGTAGAAAAACGTATTTTTAACGGTATGGATTGCTATCGTGAATCGAACCATCGAAAACAAAAATTCTTATGAAATTTTTTTAAAACATTAAAAGTAGAAAGCAAATGGATTTAAAGGAAAATTTCTACCTGAAGAGCTCTATTGAACCTGTCTGGAATGTATTTTCCCTCCTGGTCTCTGAGAATTCCGGCCGGATCGCAAATCACGTGTCGCCCAAGGCAAGACTTCAGCTGATCACCCATGTTGTGGCTGAAAATGTCACTTTTGAAAAATATGTTTCAAAAAAGTAAGATAAAATCATTTTCATTCATTTGATAGTAATAGACAAAATATCTGATAAATTTAATGAGTTCAGAGAACAATCAGAATAAAGATCTTGAAGCTAGTGTAATCTGAAGAGCACTAACACCTGACAAACTAGATAAGTCTCAAGAGAATCTTTAAGTTAGCACTTTCTGGAAAGGGTAATCGAAAAATCAGATATTTGAAAATGTCAAGTTTTAAGATTGGTCAAAATTATGATTTTCTCTGCCAATTTGATATAAATAGTTCCGAGATTCTATGACTTAAAAAATCTGAAAAAATTACCGAATATGCCTAGCGATGCCGTCCGTCTCGAAGTTCACATAGGCAAGGCGCTCGTCATCCCCGGGGTTGCGGACCACTTTGATCTTAAAAAAGTTATAAAGTTATTTTTTCATAAATGTTTCAAGAACTATTCAAAAGAGGAAGCTTTATAATTTCATCAATGCTTCCTGCCAATTAGCTCCCTTGAAAAATCACTTCCAAATTGGGTTTTGAGAAATCTTCAAATAAAATTAATTAGAATTTTATTAATTTGTCGTCAATATCTTCTAAAAAAATTCAAATCTTTCAAATGAATTTCAAAAACATTCGATTTTCATTCTTTTTCGATAAATACCATGAAGATATAGAAAATAAACAAAAATAATATTTTAAAAATCACCTCGAAAGGTTGATAGTCCCTGAAGACCTTGGTGAGGAGGGATTTGATCTCGTCGCGCTCCAAATTCTCTCTGAACCCGGAGATCCGCAAATTCATGTATTCGGTAGGGCTATGACTGCCGAAACGTCTTCTGAAAGTCGAAAATTTCTATTTCTTTAAATTTTATCTTTTTTAACATATATTGCATATTGAAATTGATCAAAAGAGATTTTAGAAATGGACAGATTGAAATCTACGTTCTTGAATCGTCCGAATGATGAATTGAATTTAACGAGTTCTATTTTAAATTTTTGAGGAAATAAAAATCAACCTGTAGAACTCCGACAGAAGTACGGAACGTTGGCGAGAGCGACCGCGGTCAGACATCGTTTTTGCTCACTAAACGAAGACCAATTTGAGAATATTAGTGGCGAAAATAAATATCCGGGAAAGTCGAGGAATTTTCAGCAAATCTTCGAAATCCTATGGAGTTTAGCAAGAATTTTAGCGTAATTTCATGTACTAGAACGTCTCGACAACGATAGTTGTTGAAAATTTTAGATATCGATCGAAATCCAGGGAAATAATAAAGAGCACTTTGTTTAACCTAATACCAGATTTCTAGGCAAGTAGTCACTGACTAGGGATGGGAATACGTAGTGGAATAGCACATTTTGAACACCACTTCATAATTTATGAGAATTCTCTCGAAAATCATCTCGTAATTACATCATTTCTAGAAATTTTAGGTAGTTTCTCAGAATACATATGCTTCGGAAATACACAAAGTTAGATAATTAGTTTTCAGTCTGCTTTTGATGAAATACCAAAAATAAAATAATCCACTCCCTCTAATAAATAAAATACGGTAGTTACATTTCTAGAACTTTGAAATCCAAATTTTAGCACTTTCATAGACAAATATGAATTCTCGAAATACCACTCATGCAATACAGTGTTCTGTTAGAATCATTGAATTTAGCTGGATCAGAATATTCCTGCTTTCTTTAAAAATAAAAAAATTCAACCTGGTTTGATCCCAACTCACCTAATTAGTAGCCGAATATAGGCCGAATAGACTATTTTTGACGGCTCGAAAAATTCGATCCCAGCTCCAGACCAACTGCAAGAAAACCTAAAAATTGAAAAAAATTAATTTTTTCAATCGAAAATTTAGAGATAATTAAACCGATAATAGCGGTAATTAAATTGAGATAATTGGGCAATTAGTCATTTTCAAAGAAAGAATTTAATTCGGTCTTCACAAAATAGGTCAAGTTTTTTCTTCAAAAGAAGGAAAAAAGCGAGTAACGAGTAAAAATCGAATTTCACAACGATCGAGATTAAAATATTTTTGAAAAAGAAAAAGAAAATCTAAAAGATAGAAAAGTCGATAAGCGAAAATAATTAGAAGACGCATTTCGAGAGAACCTCATCGTTCAAAAGCGAGGAAGAGAGAAAGAGAGTAACGACCTTGCAAGTGGGATTTAGATTTGTGGGAGTGGCTTGCTCTTCATCTTTTCCTGTCTTTAAGCATTATACACAGTTACTTCGAATTAAACAAAAATCTCGACTTCGCGTAGCCCTAATGCAGAGTAATCACGCCAGTCCGAAAAATGGGTATCACAATAAAAACCGGATTTTAGAAATAATCATCACGTAAATACCATTCATCACAAACATAGAAAATGAACCCATCTAAAATGGCAACTATCATAGGTTTTTTGATGTCACAAAGAGACGTAGAAGTTTGGCATTTTTGGCATGGCACCACTTCACTACCATTTTTATTGTTACAAGGAAGAAGAAAATGAAGTGATACCGTAATAAATGGTTTTGAAAATAGCAGTTTTTAGAAAATAAAAAGTGAGTAAACATTAAAAACAAATGATGATAAGATATGAATTGTTAAGGCGGTGCTCTCTGATATGACATTTAAATTTGGAAAATGACGAGAAAAATTAAGAACATACAAAATCAGAAGCAAATTTTAGCCTCATGGAAAATTTACCCAGAGTTTTTCGCCTTTATCGAGCTATTTTACGTCAAAGGTAAGTGCATTTTTCAAATAGATGATGAAATGAATGAATTTTCCAAGAAGGCAAGTTTTTGTAATCTTACGATACTCCGTAACTTTCGTCGTTTAATATCGAATGAAGGGATTCTTCTCGATGGGAATGTGGTGGTGCCCTATACGACGTGTTGACTTCTGGCGACATTTCGCCGCGATGCATTTCCCGTACGAATCACCGTACCAGACTAAATGGCGAAAAGAATGAATTTTTGAGAAAAAATCAATAACATTCTCATAAATTGTGGGGTGATTCTTTAAAATTTAATGCTGTAATAAGAGATACTATCATTTTTTTTTTTTAATTTTCAGCAAGATAAGGCATTTCTTGAAACATAAAAATCGATATTTTGAAATCAGGAAGAATAATCTTACCCAGAAGTTCCTCATTCGCGGTGATCGGTTTGATGACTCGATAGTAGACGGCTCCATTGTACTGGAACGCCATAATGTTCTGCTCATCTTCGTCTGAAAATACAAACTTAAAATTTAAAAATGTTTCAAAATAGGTTGACAAATTAGGAAATTCGGGTGAATTTGTTGAACAACGGTAACGTGTTTAAGAGTGGATGTCAGGAAAAATCAAAGTCATAAGGAAGGGGTGCGGAACAGGGGTC
>LIAE01006271.1:3528-27434 GCA_002287525.1 Diploscapter pachys | reverse complement strand
TCAAAATGACCTTGTAAGTGACTTACAAGGGTTGTAAGTTGAACTTGGGTCCCAGCCCAGGAATGAAATTATCTTTCTGTTCCGGATTCATTGTCAGCATTGATTGGAGAAATCTGAAAGTAAAAAATAAATGAGGGTTTTTTATCAACTTCATACCCATCCTTCTGACTTCGAAATGGAGGGAACATGATTGTCTTGTGCAGAATGTTGACTTCATCGAGAAATTCGTCCGAAACACAAACGAATCTGGAGAAATAGATGAATTTTATAAGAATGAAATGTCCCCTATAAAATTTCCCAGTTATTTTTCTTATTTCTCTCCTTGTCTACACTCCCTAGTCCTAAAGTCTGGTGATTTATTTTTGTTTTTATACTTTTTGCTAATTTTTCGGACTTTTTCTCATCGAGGATGGATGAAGAACTAAATGAGGACCTCAAAAATGGGTCTTATCTAGTTTTGATTAATAGATAAAAATGGCTGCGATCCCTAGTAAATACTAGATAAATACCCCAATTTGCTGTAGAAAGGAATGGTCTGCGACTGAGCGTGTGCCACAACCAGTCTGTTCGGATGTCTTCTAGTCGCCTCTTCAACTGCAGCTTTCATCATCCACTTGCCTTCTCCTTTGCAACGCCATTCCTGAACGACAACAATATTCTAACTGTGAGTAAATTATTCGAATATGTAAAATAAATGCGCTCCCAATTGCCTGAACACGCCCACTAGTTACGAAATGGGTATTTAAACCTTGAATTGACTAAAGGGAGACGGCATTCAGGGGGAATCCAGCCACCTAGCTCACGTTTTATTTCTTTACCTGGCTCTCTTGGACCCATGGTAAAGTCTTACGCTTACTTGATTATTTAGAATAGATTAAATCCAACCTTCAGTTAATAAATCTTTTGCTCCTTAGCATTCTGTATTATCTTATCTTCGACATGAGTTCACTAGTATTTAGTTAACTCAAAACTTCACTAATGCTACCTTTCTGATGGCCACTCGCTCCAATTTAATGCACCATTCGTGGTCGCGAAGTCGAAAGCAGCCAATGGCATCTGAAATTATAAACGGAGATTAGAAACTTTTATTCAAATATTTTTCCCTTCATAGCCCGATAAACTAGATTAGTGGCGCTACAATGACTGAAAAGATGCAGAACATAAGTGAAAATCGTTCTGCACAAGATTATCTTGAATTTTAAGTTAAACAGGATAATTTAGAAACTTTGATTTTTGAAAATTGTTTTCTAATTGGTCCTGATTCACAAAGGAAGGCTCCGAAGTGCCAATCGCCAAATCGGCCAAATTGGGCCTTGAAATTTGCGCCTTGATTGGAATAATCTTTGATTGGTATAGGTTGTTCTGGCTGATATCAACTTTCACATCCAGTTTCCGGACCAGAAATGGACCCAAAATGATAAAAATCACGGTTTTTGGAAATTTAACTTTGACAGCTTTAATTATAAAGTCATAACTCTAAATTAGTATAACGAAATTGAATTTCCAGATATTTTCAAGAGAGAAATTAATAGCGAGAACGATACAAATTCAAACAGCAGAGGAATATTACCTTTTCCATCGTGGATCCAAACGAAATGTTGGCTTTCTTCTTCCTCCTTGGCTGCGAATTCGTCGTCTTCGCTGATTCTTTGCTCGACGCAAAATACCTGACGAGTTGAAATGAATAGGAATAAACATTTAAAAGATTATTTGCAAACCTCTTTCCGAATGGAAATGTAGTCGTTGAAGAGACTCTCTGCAGGCGTCACTTCTCGCAGCGCCATTTCATCAGAGAAAAGTGTTCTGAATTAAAAAAAAATAATTTAATTAAGCAAAAAATCAAAAACCAAAACTGAAATGAATTCATCTGACAGAAAATTTGAAAACGAACTTTGCAAAGTGGGCGTGTTGCGTCTTTTTCTTTGCTCCCCTATTCATTTTAAACGCTCTTTCTCTCTGTATCTGTTTGGCATTTTCTGTTTATCATTACTCACACTTCTTGCACTACTTCAGCTGTTTCGTCGTTTCGTCTTTTTTGTTGGATTTGGTCAAGTTCCTTGTGCAGAAATGAAGCTGTCGACATTGCTGGGCAATGAAGAGGACTGTCAGGGACTGCAGCACAGACTTTGGAGACTCGTTCCTCAGCAGACCCAAGATATTGTATGTTTTACTCGACTTTTAAGGAGGAACTGATAAAATCGCGATAATGCTACGAAATTCATTTTCCAAAATAGGGATTTTGGTTTAGGTCTAACGATGCTAGGATACACCTCTTGATACCGAAATGCGATTTTATCTTGCAGAAACTTCTAGATCTAGCTTACCCCCTACAACCTAAGTGAAGGAAATCGATTAAAAAACTCGACGAAGATGCAGTGTTTAAAGTTAAATCAGCTCAAATATTTTTGATTCCAAAATCGGAACTCGGGAGCTCAAAGACCTTTTGAATTACATTTTCTTTTCGGAGTCCCAATTTTTAAAGCTTTTGTCTCTTCATACTTGCAAAACTCAACGTTTTCTTTCAGATCGCGACAGGCATTCTGCTGATCTTCCTTCCGCTGTGGTATTTCCTGCATTTCTTCGTCATTCTCCCCACCTGGTATCCTGCATTTGGAGAAGGTATTCAGATTTATTTCTTTTTTCTATTTTCATTCTATATTCCTCCTTCTAGCATGGGTGATTCGTGCAGTTCCCTATGCGTTCTTCATTTTCAACATCTACATCAACTGGTCATTCATGGTGTATCACGGCCCGAACGGCAGGAACACAGTGCTCCCCAATGTGGTCACTCCTGGATTTAAGTAAGTATTCGCGAAAAAGTTACCGAGCGATAGTGGGAGATACTGATTAAAACTGCTCATTACGGCTCACCAATAACTACCAATATCTGCCAATACCCCCGGTAACTTTGTCGCTGAGTATTTATTCGTCCTGAGAAGAACATTATTTTCTATTTCTAAAGAATAGAAATGAAAATAGCCCTATAAAGAGAGGGTATAAGGCAAAAATTCTGTTCAATTCCTATTCCAGTACTCACTCATATTATTGAATCTTACGAGCCATTCCAGATTCTGTCACCACTGCCAAACGAACGCCCCTCCCCGCTCACACCACTGTCCAGTCTGCAATGTCTGCATCCTCAAAAGGGACCATCACAACTCGTTCGGCGGTGTGTGTGTGGGTCATTTCAATCACAGGTTGGACGTCCTCTTCTGTCAATCGAATATATCGCCCCTTTCAGATACTTCATCGCTGCGATTCTGCATTTCTGGCTTATTTCACTAATTTTCCTCAGGTATATTTTGTATACTTATATCAATTTGTGAATCTAGTTATGCTGTGTTTATAGCTACTCGATCAGTTTCGTGTCCCTGCAGCTGGAAGGAGGCATCACGGTCGGTCGACTCTGGCAGATATTCATCCCTCACGTCGCATTTGCATTCAGGTACTTTTAAAATCATATAACTAGAAAAAAGAATTCTCCCAAAATGCTTAGAATACGATTGTAGATTCCTGACCCTGCATCAGTTTGTATGCGTTCTGATGATGGCATTCAACATGACCATTCTGGCTTTTGCCACCTACCTCGTCAGCGCTCAGGCTTTCTGCTTATGGAGAGGTCAAACCAGGGTCGAATATCTCATGGTAAGACAAAGTTGTGATTCTTCTAAATTCATTAATTTTTGTCTTACAACGATATCGAATTATGATTTGGCACGGACGATGTTTCCGAGGTTTTAAAATTGATTTGTTCGATTAATTCTTTAAAATTGAAAGTCCGAATTTTCAATAAGCTTGATTGGATGAGTCCCAAGGGCGATACGGAATTTTGATTCTGAAAATGTTGGAAGATCAATTTCGATTTCAGTTCAGATTTTTTTTTTCAAAATTCAATTACGTCTCACCTCTGATGAGTACTACATAGATCTCCATTTAGTCTTCTCATGCATATCAAATCATTTTTGTAGTTTCTTTTTAAGATGAAAATTTGCAGGACATCCACGCATTCAATCTGGGACTGCTGGAGAACATTCGGCAGACCTGCGGAAGCCGCTGGTTCCTCATCGCAATCAGCCCTGTGATCCCCAGCCCTCTGCCCTCCAATGGTCTGTCCTTCCACTCCAAAGAATATGCTCGAGAAGCGACTAAGAGTCTCTAAATCGCCTGCCTTGGCCATAATCAGTCAATTTGTACATAACGCCCTCTTCACATGATGACAGGTCACTTCTCCCATTCTCCATTTACATCTATCAATCAATCAGCTCTTCTCTCAAATCAGCTATTTCTCAGCCCACATCAGCAGGAATCTCATTCTACTTAGTTAGTCACTGACTGAAAACTATTGTTTCGCAACCTTATTCTCGATCTAGTCTAACAATATTAACTTTAAACAATTTTGCCATCAAAGAATAAATAATTTATGAAAAATCAACGAAATGAAATGTAAGTAACAGTAAGAAATTACATGTAAATAGAGGAGAGCGGAGGGAAGGCCTCCTTCTTACTCAGGACGAGTTTCTTGTGTTGATGCGAGAGGTAGCCCTTGATTCTGCCCTGAAAATATCAATTCTTCTTTTCAACAACAATAATAATAATAATTACAGAAAACACTAGATATCATTTGTTTCGGTGAAAATGCCAAATTCCTTAGAGCTTTAATTAAAATTGAAAATGACTCAAGATGTTCAAACTCATGTACAAAACTGCCTAGTGAATGAACCTACATCGTAGATGAGATTAGCGATGATGCATTCCAACTCGTCGCAGTCGATGTCCGTCACATTCTGCAGTCGAAGGGCAGTCAAGAACACGTCCAAATGGATCATGTGATTCTCCATCAGGACTGAGCTGAAAGTAAACAGTTGATGAAATTATGAAGAATGATATCCTCCTTTTGATTAGACGAACTGAAAATTCTTTCAGAAAAAGGCAAAGAGACGAAGAGAAAGTGCATACACTTTTTCCATCTCTTCTAATAGATCTAATTTCTCTATCACTCCAGCCTCTGCGCATAATTCACATACATATTTCTCGAATTGCGAACTTTCAGTACACTTGAACATTAACATACCAGAATTTGAATAGCTTCCTGAATGCAATGGCCCTGAGCTTCTCGAGCATGAGGTAGATACCGCACTGGATGAAGAACGCCTCGTCCCGCCACAGTGCCTCGTCCAACTTCTTCACGTTCCCTATTCGAACTGCTTCCACTATCTGAAACAGGATTAGGTGCACGTGTGTTTCAAATGAAAAGTATGAAACTGATAGTGAGAACCAGAGAAAAAACTAAATTGAAATTTAAAAACCTGAATAAACGGAAATTAGAATTCCGCCTTATCATCGAAAAGAATTGGAGTTGGCAATTAGTATAATAGCGAGAAGATATATAAGTAAATGAAATTTCATTATTCAAAACTTTTAAAATGGTCCTGTATACTCGAGAAATGAAATTATGACTTATGATATATATTTTCAATTTTTTTAACCAAATATATCTTTAGAAATCAAAATTTAGCGAAACTTTACCTGGACAAACTGATCCAGTTCATACTTGTGGAGCAATTCCTTCTTGGGCATCTGCCCCAGGAACATTTTGACAGGAATGAGATAGATGAGAATGCGCCTCTTGTTCTCGACATACTCAGGAGGACAGTTCCGAAAGGCGTACAGCAGAGACGATTCAGCCAGGGCCAGCTTTGCATCGAACATCGCTTTTCGACCGAGGAAGTAATTGAATGAGACCTAAACAGAGTATAATGAAAACAGAATGAATGTAATAGAAAAATTAGTCTCTTGTATTCAGACCTAGCGAGGACGATTCGTCAGAATCTCTTGCTACCTACCCGCTATATCATTCCCTTCGCAATTTTGTATCTCTAACTTCACATTTTCAACAATTTCTGTTACATATGATGATATCATTGTACTATTTAGATATTGTGACCTACCTCCTAGTTTATTTTTGCCTGACGAAAGTCCTCTCTAGGTTTGTTAGTATTTATTTATGTGCTTCTTTCTATTCTCTTGAAACATTCTTATTACTGTTTACTTTTTCTAAGTATGTACAAGAAGATAAAATGAATAGGTACCTTGTCAGCCATGGAAAACGAGTCGTACAGTCCACTTTGCTGCGCATTTTCCACGGCTCGAATCAGCGGTTTCAACAGGTTCAATTTGTTTATCTAGAATTTACATTTTTCAGAAGAATCGAAAGAAAGTTCCAACCTTGAAGTAAATCCGGAATAGTTGATTTGTCATGTTCAATATGGCGACTTTCTTCGATGTGCCGGGATCGTTCCGTCTGAAATATACAAGTGTCAGTTAGGATTGTTTTTAGATTTTGGCTGTTATCAGAATTAGAGAAACTCATTGAAACATCAATTTTACGATTGCCATTATGCTTATGCGAAAACGGCATTTTTAAATTAAAAACAAAAAAACTGAAAACGGGAAACGGAAACTAAACTCCTGCCCAGGTTTGGTTATCAGTAATTTGAAGAAACGTTATAAATGAAAACAAACTGATGAATTTTAATCAATTTCTGAAGACTTACACATCGCTGACACAGGCCCTGAATGCTTCCATGATGTAGCTGGCGGACTGCTCGTAATAGGTGGTCTCGGTCTCGCCCTCGTCGTCGTCCTCCTTCACTGTCATGTCATCAACCTGAACATAGTTTTCTTCTGCTTGTTTATAAAATTCAAACCGAAGCATTATCTGCCGTAGCAAGATATAAAAATTTCTATAACCGGAATGACGAAAGAAAATCATTAGAAATAACAGAAATTCAGTCCACTAACAATAAAATTCTAAAGCATTTCTCCACCAACCTTCTTAGCAAGTGTCCTCAAATCAGTGCACAGCTGATAGAAAATGGGCATGAACCAATTCTCCTCCTTCTTCTTTTGAATGACTTCCTTGTTGAAGACTTGCATGATCTGAAAAGAAATTCAGATACATTCATCATGTTTAGAACAGGTCAAGAAAGAAAATGGGATTTATATTTTCAGAAACCAGGAAACGACTTTAAAAAATTGAAAATTAGTAGAGAATAGTAAAAGTTTGACAAGAGAAACAGTAAATAGAATTTGAGCCTAGGACTAAGTTTAATCAAGAAAAATACCTGAGTTTGTGTTGCATAAGCATTTTCGAGGTTTTCGGCAACATGGATGTAGTAGAGAGCCTGCAGATGGAGACAGACTATCTGGTCGAAGCCATCGTCCTCCAAATAGGCTCTGTCATATCGGTCTTCGTAATTCTCGATCTGATATTCAAATTAGATAAATCACGAACAGTGCTGGACAAATAGCCGATTTTGAGAGGCTCCCCAACACTTTGATTTCCGTTTCGAGTCAAGATAATTGTAATTTTTGTTCTCTCCATTTCAGAACCTTGTAAATCAAAATCTCGTTTTCGGACCTTCAAGCTTTTTCTAATTTCCTCCAGTTCTGATTGTGTGTGGCAAGTAAGAAATGACTTACATGGAGAAAGGGGAGAGTTGCATGCGGTCCCTGAATGGAAAAGAAGTGGGCGTGCAGCTCGCACTGCTCCCAGTCAGTCTCCACGAGCACTTCGTGCAACAGACGGAAATAGTCACGCACGTCCGATATTCGATTTGCCACCTCCATGCCTGAAAATTAGAGGAAAATTGAGAAGAAATTCAAAAATCGAAAGAGACACTGGTTGAAAATGAATAATGTGCCAAGTGCTTGCAGATTCAGCCAAAACAAAGTCCCACGCATTGAATTTTTCTTGCGGATGTTTTTGAAATTCTTCAACTATTTCGTTAATTATCCCTCGATTTTGATAATTATCTCATCAATCTATCTTTGCGATATATTTTCTAACTTGAAGTAGTGATCGTCTACGTTTGATCTTACGCTTTTCCCAATTGATCATTCCCTCTCGAGCACTTTCCCTAACTTGCACATCTGTCTGATGGAATTTCTCCCGTCTATAGTCGATCCCATTCGACTTTCCTCGTGTTCTTTCTATCAAATCGTCCCTCCATTCACTTACTTGTCTCTCTCAGTCGCTCTGCTCTTATCAATATCTAACATCGCGTAGAATGAGCAGTTCTAGGCAACTCCTAGTTTGAATTTTCTCACGAATTTTACCTAATCAATTTCTACTACTTTTTCTCGCTTCTAATAAAAAATGATAAAGTCTAGGTCTGCGAATAAAAATATTTTGTGAGCTTCTGGTTAAGTCCGTCGATTTCAAAACGATCAACAATGAACTGATAAAAATTAATTGCTGGCGACTAGGGGTTTCTCTCTAATTTTTCTGGATGATTGCTAAATCTCGATTTTTCTATTTTCGACTTTAAATTATTCGTATTCGATTCAGTCAATCTAGTTCAATGACCGCGATGCTTTTCCTAATTATTGTGAATTCAGAACAGGCCAACAACTTTCTGCGAGTCGAAATGGGCAGAACATACAACGAGGACTCAGCTCATCTCCAACAGGATGTCAATTTCATGAAGCAGGAAATCTCGATGATTCGGAATGCAGTCGTGCTGCTGGAGACTGAGAAAGACAATCTCAGACAGGCCGTCAGAAAACTCAAGGTGGGCATTAAAATGGTTGAAACTTTGGACGAAGAATAGAAACTCGTGATATCAACCATGGAAATAATGCTTCATAGGAAGTCTATCCACAAGCCATTTGAACATTCTCCAATTTGTTCATCTTCATGAATATTATTTCTTCCCAAAACGGATAAATTTTCCAAGAAACCAAAAAGAATTGCCCAAGCCCAAGAATTTCTCCCGTCGCATTAATATTTGAAACTTGGAATATTTTCAAAGAAATAATTTAAGCTCGAAAACGCCAGACTGAAGGAGAAGGTGCGCAGAATCAACGACAAAGTGAAGGCAGTCGAAGGGAAGGACGGAGAGGAGTCGAATGAGGAGGAGGTCGACTACGATGATATCGGCAAAGATTTCATCCTCGTTGGAGGTTAGATATGATTGTGGAGTGACTGAATCTAGTCATTTCACATTCAGGCGCCCAGGATCCACTCTCCATTCGCTACGAAGTGACCATCGTGGACGATCAGAGCATCGAACACAAGAGCGCTGAGAGATACTACTGGTTAGTGGAGTTGAACGAGAGTATGCAAATGGTGACTTGGATTTTCAGGTACAAAATGGCAGAGTACTTCGGCGATGCAGATGCGATGGAGAAGATCAAGAGCGCTCCGAACACGGCCAAGGCAGAGGAAGCGATGAAGGATATCAAGGGGTTCGATGAGAAGAGCTGGAACGAGGTAAGAAATTCAGTTGCTTTGAGAAAATTTTCCCAAGGTGAAGAAGAATGGGGAACTTCCCAGACAGATATCATCCAATAAATCACTGATTACCATATTTAATCATCGAAAATATATCACACGTTTTCGATGAATTTGAAAAAAGGAAAAACGAATTCTTTGAAAGTGGGCAAGAAATTATGAACCGACCCAATAATTGAATATTCGTCAAGATAACATCCTTATTTAATAATTTCTCTTCCACTTATTATTCTGAATTATTTAAGGTGAAGATGAAGATCTGGGAAAAAGGACAGACATTCAAGTTCGAGCAAGTCCGCTGGATCACCAATCTGCTGATCGAGACTGGTAGCTGCTACATCGCTGTTTCCCACCAGGATAAGGTACATATGTTTGAAATGCGAAATCGAAGTTTAAGATGTGTTTGACTTCCCGTTTTCCTTGACTCCAATTCTCATTTTTCAAGTCTTTTGTGCCGAGGCAGGCTAGAAGGGACAATAAATTATGGGTTTTGTTGTGAAAAGAAAGAAGGCGTTGGAATGCTGTTTGCTGCTCAACTTTGATCGACCTTGATTAAGACCCTTTCTAATCTAACTCATGAGATGATTCAGATGTTCGGCACAGGGTGGAGGAAGAACCGCGAGGAGTCGAACAAACCCATCTTCTGGGATGGAAAGAACATGGGCGGAAAGTTCCTGATGCGCTATCGCAAGAAGATCGCTGCGGACCACTCCTGGACAGGGCCGGCAGAGAAGGAGGAAACCCATCACAAGTACATGGAGATGAAGAGATTTGTCTGGAGACGCATCGACCCTGCAGTGCGTGCTGGAATCGCTGGACCGAGGGGCGCTTTGCGTGGTGGATTCAGAGGTTATTTTTTGAGTAATTAAGAAAGGTTACAAGTTTGACGGACACAAAAAAAAACTAAAATCCACTTTTGATGCTATTGTTTGTCTATGGTTCATCTTTTCCATATTCGATATGATTAGATATGCACTTCAAAACAACGGGTCGAAGAAAAATAGTGTAATAAGCAGTAAAAGCAGTGTTGTTCGGAGTAAAAATTTTGCATGCCTCAGAATTCCAAATAGCCATGCTTCGGCGTTTTAAATAATGCAAATTTCGATTTTGGTAATCATTCTACCGAATTTCTAATGACTTCTGCGAGAGTGCATTTGAATTTTGAAAATAAGAAAATTCCTCAAAAATATCTTCTATCAACTTGATGGAGATGAAATTCGTTTCTTTTTTCCTAGTCAATAACGTAATTTGAGGCTTCCGCGGGAGAGGCACTCGGATGATGGGCGGCCCTGGCATCAGACGCGGATTGTCCTCCGGAGACAACGGCTTCTCGCGCAGCAAGTGAGCTGCCACGTTTCCCCCATTTCCATAATTTATTCTTTTTCACCCATACTTCTATTTCTCTTCCTTTTCCTTCTACCCTTTTGTCAAAATCACAGCCACATTCGTCAAATCTTATCTTCATTTTGCTGATCAGTCATTTTTTCTCATTTTCCATATAGTCGATCGTTCTCATTTCTCAGTTTCTTTAATTTATTATTGTTTTTTTTCTTAAGTTTGAATTGTGGATGAAGGTTATCATAACATGTTCTGAGCCAACAAACCTCATCTGCAACTCAAAATTAAAATATTGCTCCATTTCATATAATTATTTGGCACATCGTTTCCACTCAATTTCACAACTAGTGTATATGTACTCGAAAATGGCTCCGTTTTGTTACTCATTGATAGATTCAAACGTAATTCAAACAAGTTGCGCTCTCCCCATATAGGGCCATTGTTGTTTTGTCAGAATAAATAAAGTACTTGTTGTTAGTTGATCCTCATTATTCGGTCTTCAGAGCGATTGTTTGCATCAAGACATCTATCTATTTATGTTAATTTTCATCGCGATCATTAGTTTATTGGTACACCTTTGTTGCAATGACACGAGATTTCATGTTGCAATGATAATGAGATATCGTCGAAATGGAGTGTGATCAGTAAGTGGGTGGAACTCGGCCACTGCTATATGGGAACAAAAAATACGACTTTCGATCTGTATAACCAACTCCCTCTCTGCCCATCATGTAGCGAGATGCTCGCGGGTTGAATATCTTCTCTCCTAAAATGACTTTTATCTTCAATTCGACATCTTATTGGATAGGGTCCCAATCTGATATGAAAAAGTCATATTCGGAGGCGAATTTTTTATAGAGAGGTTAACTAAGATATGAATTAGGTTTTTGTGAAGAAGAAATAAAATAAAAAATTTTCTAATCGAAAAAACGCAAAATTGGGGCCTTCAGATTGAACATATTTTCACTGTATAAATTCGGCTTGTATACAAAAATTTTGCGCTAATTTTTGGCACACAAATATTTGATTGGATTTATCGTCGTTCTAAATAGTTTTTTTTTTAGACATTCTGGATTTGAAGAATACTCCCTTCTCAAAATTTTTATTTCAATCTACCACGTTTTCACCACAAACGCATTTATGCAAGGGGATGGAGCTTGGGAACTCTACATACTTTATGGAAGACTTTACGAATTTTTAATTCATTCATTTATCCCCACCCTTACCTCTGTGCGACATCATATGATAGGCGAGTCCTCTGCTATCAGCATAACTCTTTCCACAATACTCACAAATGTACGGTTTGGTCCTCACATCATTGTAAACCTAAACATATCGACTATCAGCCTCTTCATGCAAAATCAGTCATACCTTCAAGGGGTGTTTCGGCTCGTATCCTTTTTCCTTGTATTCAGGAGTAGGCATCTCGTGTAGAAGCAAAGCCGGATTGGCAGTAGGTCGCGATGAGGGAGCAGCGACAATCAGGGGAGGGGCGTGGATTTTCTCTTCCTTAATTTATGAATGAGGTTCATTTTATTCTTTGATGCACATGTAGATAGAAAATGCTCCGTCAAATAGCTGAGAAATCGATAAAAATTTCTCCTATAATTAGAGAGTGCAAGTCCCGCTCAATCGGTGAAGACAAAGGCATAGTGATTTTTCGTCAAATTTTCTAACGAATTCTAGAAAATTTCGAAAGTTATAATTTTAGTTTTTTTTTTCTCTCCTCATTATTAGATTTTACATTAGGAAACATTTTTGCAAGGCGCGCTTTTCGCTTGACGAAAATTCACTCGCAAAAAGAGCTTTTCGGATCGTTGTCCTCAAAAATTCATATCTTAGGTTACACTGATCCATTTTTCATACGGCTTCTTGCTATAAACTTGTCAATCCCCGCAGATTAATAGAAAATACTTTTATGACTTTGTCTTCACAACGGGAATTTCACTTGTACTCCCTACCTATAGTAAAGAAGTACGATTAATATTCTGGTACATTTGACTTTAGCACTCTTCTTCTGGTTCCGAGGAACTTTGAAAAGCAATCATGATTCCTATTTCAAATTATAGTATTGCATTTCTATCGTCCTTATATATAAAAAAAAAAAAAAAACTGACGACGCTTTATTATAAAAGCGAGATGCAAACTTAATTTTGAATTTTTGCAATAGATTTTCACACTTCATCTCTTTAAGGTTATTTTCTATTTAAGACACCCTTACTTCGTTATCCTTCTCATCTGCGTGCTTGTGATAGAGCATTTCCGTATAGGAGAAGAACGTCCTTCCGCATTCACATTTGTATCCACTCACATCTGCAGTTCAATCCAATCACTCATATTGTATTATAGTTATTGCTAACCTCCGTGCTGCTGACAATGATATTCCAATTGACACGAGAATTCGAAACTTTCTCCGCACTTGCCACAAACAAATGGCTGTAAAATATACAAATAGACAAAGCAATTCATAATAATGAATACCTGCGGGACGTTGTGCACTCGTTCATGCGCCCGCAATGTGTTCATGTAATTGAAAGTGAGTCCACAGAATCTGCATTTGTAGTAAATGAATCCGTTGTCGTCTTTCTCTACCGGATGCTGATCTGCTGGCACTAGCTGCAAATTTTTAAAATACATTTTTCTAACATATCACTAACTAAAATAAACAAAAAATAGTGCAGATTTCTTTTAAAGGTTTTGATAATTGAAACAAAAGTTAATCCCTGGAATTAGAAAAAAAGGAAGTCGACCAGATATTCCCTATTTGGAAACCGCATTTAGAGGGCGCAAGTGGGTTTTTTGAAACATGAATGATGAAAAGTATTTCATAAGAAAGGTCACTTTTTACAGATTCTGAGACTTTTTACCGTTTTCGAAATGGATATCCTATCGAAAGTTATTACGTCAAGAAAGCGTCTTCCGAATTCCCATTTTTGCTAACATTTTTCGTCAATTTAATTCGCATTCAAACGACTGAAAATTGTCCAAAATCGTCATTTCTCTCGTTCATTTGAGAAACGGAGTGGATAGGATTCGAGGAAGAAATGGCAGAAATGAATGAGAACTGACTCATTTCTGGTTTCAACGTCAAATTAATGTATCCAAATGTCCATTTTGCAATAAGAAAACACAAAATCGGTGTGACAGGACGTCCTCATGCATAAATCCGTTCTAAAAATGTCCACAAGACTCGAATTTATCGAAAAAAAATCGAAGATTTTATGAGACAAATATCTAATGCTGTTTAGTTAAAGTTTTAAGAACTTTGAAACCATATTTGAGAGGTCTTGTTGCAAATGTATGGAGTACCAGGGAAAAGAAGTTGTTCACCTATTCCTTGGTCACATTTTTGCCAATCAAACTTACTCATGAAAACCCTTTATTTTCAAGATACCCTAGGTGACAAAAAATTTCTCTATAAAATTCGCTTCAAAAATTTGACTTCACTTTCGCCCTCTAACCGCATGATATTATGACGTGAGATGTCGCGAAATAGTATTGGAATTGAGAGAAACCTTCCTAACCTATTCTACCTTATGTTAGCCATACTTCGTTTCATGATGTCATACGATTGTGAAATAGCTAGTTTTCATAAGAAAAATCATAATAAAATCGTAGCTCGTCATAATTTTCAAATTGTGAGTGATTAACTTCTTATATATAATTTAGTTTGCAAAATTTAAAGTAGCGGATGCATAGCTGCGTTAAGATAATAGACTAGATTTTTGAAAGATGATGTTTCACATCCTAGCATTTTTGGCATTTATAAAACATTTTTGCCTAACCATCTCTACTCTAGAAAAATTATTTGCCTTTTAATGGCTTAAAAAAATATTTATGGAATTAAATTCTACAAATACAGTATTTTCCTACCATTTGTTCAACCTTCTTCCTCTCCTCACTCCTGTCCCGTCTTCTTTCCTCCATTTCTTCGGTAAATCGTGCTTCTCTTCTCTTCATTTTGGGCGAATTCATCACTTCTTCAGGAATCGGCTTGGGCAGAGGAAATCTCCTGACAGGTTCAGGTCCTCCGGCTTTGTTCAGGATGTCCAACTTCCTTCTTCTGTCGTCTCTCTCAAAGTCTTCTTCCAGTATTTCGAGCGGCGATTCTGTCTCATTCTTGATCATGTCTACCACACAAGGGGCTATCGACTAAAATGAATTATCGTTTCGTCAAAACATTCTAAAAAGCTGCTTCTTACTTCTCCATTTCTAGTAGCACTGATTGCGAAATCGCAAGCAGCCATGAGATCGTCGAAGTCCGCATCTCTCGCCTTCCTGGCCTGTAATTCATCGATTACCGTATCACTCCAATCATTCATTTGCTCAGTTCAATCACCATCTGTGCACTAATAAGGAATGTAAACAGAACAATAAAATAAGTAGTACATACCTCTTCGAAGGCCTCCATCGCACACCACTCGCTGTGTAATATCCCTGTGCCTCTGTGCCTCAGCAGAGCTGCATCTCCTTTATCTCTTCCTCCCTTCTCTTATCTCTCTCCACTGTTTCTCTTTCGAGCTATCTATTTCACTATTTCAATGTCTTCTTATCTTACATCCCACTCAAAGCCCTCTTCCTCTTTCTCTGCTTTACTTCTTCTGTCTCCCTTCTTACAGACAGCCATTATTATTCCAGAGCTCTGCGTTTTTCTTCTCGAAACTCGCGCAACAAACTCACAGGAAAAATGTAAAATGTGTAATGCAGGGTTACATAAAAGCAGACGAAGAAAACCCATTTCCATTACGATGAGGGCTGAAATGAGATATAGAAGCGACCCTCATCACTGAAAGGGAAAAAATGGAAGGAACAAATTATGAGATCGATGAGGATTCGTGAAGATCAACTTCTTTCGAGGATACAGAATTAAAGAATGTCTAACTAAAATTCAATTCGGAATTTTCTTGAACATATGAAAATCCTTCAAAGTGATATTTTATTAGAAATTAAATTTTGAAAGGATTAAGAATTGCAAAAAAAAAAGAAAATTGCTCATTTCGCACTTTTATGTTCCGAAACTGTCCTACGTTTTATGCAATAATCAAATGGTCTCGCTCGATCTTGCAAGCCTGATCCTTCGAAAATAGTGAGAAAAAACGAGAGACAGACAGTTCTCTTTTTCTCTGTGCATAGTTATGACAAATGCAGAACGTTCCCAACGGATAAGGCTTATAATGCCGTGTACGATTTCTTTCCCACTTGCTATTTTCATTTTTGCAGTGTTGTTCAATTTTTCTCGAATTTTTCTTCAATTTTCTTCGAAAATTTCTCTTCAAAACTGTTCATTCCTTCCTTAAATTAAAATTGCATAATTCAGAAAGCGGTTTGAGCAGCGATCAAATTCAGGCACGAGTCCGTCCAACTCCTCTCCATGTTCAGAACCGGATTAAGCAAAGGGAAACCCAAAAATGAAAGTGGGACGCCAAAAGGATATCTGGACACATCTCACAATCAGACAGGTTAGTGACAATGCAATTGCAACAAGCTATTTAATGACTAGACTTTCGAAATTGGAATTAAAACTTTTTCAAAACGGACGTTCTCAATTGCGATTTTAATGTCCAAATCGGAATTCTAGTAGTCTCCGATTCACCAATTTTGTTCCAATCAATAGATGGGAATTACTCAAGCTCGATTTCAGCTCCTATTAGTCACACCAACTTTGTTGATTTGTTATTTTCAGGGAAGGAACTGGCCAAATTCACAGTGATGTACGCAAAGGCGTCGACGAAGAAGCACAAGACGTGGGAGGGAGACGGAATACTCATCTGCTATGCAGATTACGCTGTCATGAAGAGTGAGGATGAGAAGGAAGTTCTGGGAAGGTAGGTGATTGATTGATTCATACTAGAAGCTGATCTAGGCAGAACTTCAGCCGAACGAAAAATTCTAAAGGGAATCCGCAAGAAAAGTGCGTTCTATAAAAAGCTGATGTTTGCAAAATTTAGTCATTTTGTCTAGGCATTACAAAAGAAATTGAGTAGTTAATATGCTCAAGTGATCAGGCTGAACAATTGAAATGAAGAGGAATTCTTGAAAATAAGAACTCATGATAATAGAGCTATCATGGCAATTGATACATAGAGGTGGGAGATCTGAAACGAGACCTTAACGCATTATGTTGGGTTAGGGGTACGCACGAAGGATCTGGATTAAGTTCTGCCTAGCTCTTTCAAGAAGGAGAGAAATTGTTGCAGGACGAGTGGATTGAAGAATCTGGCAGATTTGGACAGCGGCAAGGTGATTGTGATGGGTGGATATGAAGTACAGATTCAGGACAGGCTGCTCTTCAGCAACGATATCAAATGTAAGTCAGTTTCTTCGTTTGGAACAGTGATGAGATAAAATTAGAAATCAAAAGTTGGGAATTAGAACTGATCTTCAGAATTGTTCTAATTTTATTCGAAAATTTTATGAACGTTCTGGAATCGATGCAAGGGTTGTGCGAAATCTATTTTTTCTTAATTTCGAAGTCGAAGCTTCACACAACCCTGATCAATGTTAAATTGTAATTAGGTTTTATATTTATTTGAATTAAAATGATGATTTTTCTTCATTTCAGCTTCCCATTCCGAAGAATCGAGCAGTTCCAGTCCTGAAGACAATCAACCCGATTCGAGAAAGCGAGTCTCCCAAATGCTCTATCAAAGAGCGGCCCTCATGCCCAAATTCGCCACTAAAGTTCTCTCCAATCAACTTGGCCCTCCCTCGAAGAAACCGTTCATGGGCAATGCGATTATGGTTTGTTTGAAATCTCACAATTTACTGACTTTGGTAATTCGTAAATGACGAAACCTATAGTTAGGGATAGAAGAGAGGGAGAAAGTATGACGAAATAGCGTGGGGGAAAGATAGACCTCGTCATTCTGTCACTTCGTCATTTATGAGTTGTTATTGACTTTTATAAAACCTATTCCAGACTTCCTCCTCTCGTGGCACTTTCAACAGCCCTTTGGCTGTGGATAAGAAGGAAAAATCGGTATGTTCCTTTTGAATCGAAGGATGATTTGTAATGGCTCAAATTGAAGCATCCTCCATTCGTGATTGATGACTCTGAAGACCCAAAGCCAACTGTGGATTCGTGCATCGCAGCTCACCTGCGTCCGCATCAGAAGGAGGGCATCACCTTCATCTACAAGTCTCTGAGGGATCACGGTGGCTGCATTCTCGCTGACGAAATGGGTAGGTTATTTTTTTTGGAAGTGACATCATTACAAATTAAATCAAGGATCCTGATCAGGGCTGTGCGAAACTTCGACTTCGAAATTTTTGACTTCGCGCAGTCCTGATTCTGATGGGTGTTAATTCAAAGTGCACCTTGTATTTAATGCGCTACCCATTTTTTACAAATTTCCAAAGATTTTCTTTCAGATAATAAATTGTAAATTTCAGGCCTTGGCAAGTCAATTCAAACCATTGCTGCAATCTGGGCTATGATGCGGAAGAATGTGAGTTGTAAACTTGGAAAAATATCGTTAGAAAATTGGTATCGCATGTGCCCTAAAAATCTAGCCATTCTGATACTCATTTTCTCTTACATCTTCACAGATGGAGAGGAACAAGAACCACTAATATTTAGCATTAGAACATATTTCTAGAAGGGCAAGATTTGCAGGGCGCGTGTGATAGAAGTGATTAATTGCTCTTTATTGAAACGACTTCATCAGGTCTAAACTTCGAAATTTTAAAATCCATTTATTTTCAAAATTTGAAAATTCCAGAGTATTCGAATCAATCTGAAATGCCTTCTGGTTGTGCCTTCTTCTCTCGTCAACAATTGGAAGGCTGAGTTCAAGAAATGGTTTGGCACTCTCAGGAAACCGGTAGTGAATCTTGTGAGTCGAATTCTAAATGAACTATCATTTTCCAGGTGATTGCCGTGCAGAAGAACTCCGATATCCGCAGCTATGCCGCGTCTCACTCCTACAATCCATTCCTTCTCATCAGCTACGATTTGGCACTGCGGTATCATTTTTCTGTATTTTTCATGGCATTTTTTCGATCCTTCAAACTCAGTTTCAATTTTCTGGAATTTTACCAAAATTTATGCTGAACTTGAATAATTGCTTCACAATTTTATAACACTTCAGTCACGCGGAGCACTTGAAGCTGCTGAAATTCGACGTGCTGGTCTGTGACGAAGGCCACAAGCTCAAGAACATCAATGGAAAGATTCGCACTGCGGTAGGAAATGATTGTTCCTTTCTTTCATAGTTTCGTCATTCACTTTTCAGTTGTACTCCCTCGAGATTCCCCGTCGTCTCATCCTCACAGGCACTCCAACTCAGAACGACCTCGACGAGTTCTTCTCTCTGCTCGACTTCATTTGTCCCGGCAAATTCGGAAATCGCATCGAGTTTCGTGAAATGTGCACTGAAAAGGTTGGAGAACTTTCTGGCATGAAGATTTACAGTCAATTTTCTTGCTTTTATTAAGCCTGCAACTTTCAGAACGACGAATTCACAGCCCTCCGCGACAAATGTCTGCTCCGTCGTCTCTCCTCCAAACTGCAGGCTCATTTGCCAAATAAGCGTAAAATTCCCCCGATTTTCTGTCATAATCATTTTGAGTTGCAGACGAATATGTGTTCTTCTGCAAGCCATCGGAGATCCAAAAGAAAGTGCTGCAGACTATTTGCGACCAAATGACTGGGGAGCCCCTCGTCCTCATCGACTACATCCGCAAACTCGTCAACCATCCCAAACTGCTTCATCAGAAACTCCTCGAAGATCAGGGAAAGGTAAGAACGATCAGCGAATAAAAACTGGTCATGTGATATTTGTGAGCACCACCAATGCAATCTCTTGCTTTATTTTTATTTCTAATTTTTCACAAACTTGTGTGTGATGAAGAGTGCATGGTGTCCATCTATATCTCCTTACCATTTCTCACTCTATTTGGTTGAGAATAAAGTCGTGCGACACTAAATTGTCAATTTTTCTACTGAGATAGGCAAACCAATCAGGTTAAAAAGTAGGTATATTTCACACTATGTCTTCTTAGAATAGCCCAAGAATTTCAATTGTTAGTATTTTGTCTTGTTCACAGATCTTTTTCCTCAATCCAGCAGATAACAGTTTATTCAACTCCATTATAACGATGTCCAATTCGCATTTTTCACTTTTCTTTCCTTCAGGAAGCCCGTATCTCTGCTAGACCTTTGCTCTATACCTTCCCAAAGAATTACAAGGAAAGTGTTTCTGATTCAGGTGAGATTGCATATGAGTTTTCAACTTTTTGGAAAGTTCTCCTTTAAGAAACGAAAGTTTTGATAAAGAAAAGGGAAATTTCAAAATGACTAATCAGCAAACTTTGTTATTATTTCAACAATCCGAGTTTATCTGATTCCATCATCCAATTTAGGCAAGTTGAGCACTCTATGCGAGATGCTGGCCTGCTTCCACGAGTACAAGGAACGTTGCGTCATTGCTTCTAGCTATGCGAAGGTTGTGGCAGAATGAAATGACAGTCTGAATGAATGACGACAACATGATTTGCAGACTTTGGACATGATCGAGAAACTGTGCAGTGCGATGAACTTCTGCGTGTTCCGTTTAGATGGAGACACGCCTGTCCATGTCAGGCAGAAAATCGTCGATCAATTCAACACCGCTTCTGACCCGAATTCCGTCTTTCTGCTCAGCAAAAAAGCAGGTAGTTATTCTTCCTTTTCTTTTTCTCAAACCTATGGCTGGATTTCACAGTACGTGAAATGTTTTCAAATTATTGTCGAACATATACGAAAGATGGATAAAACAAAACTGCACAATTGCACTTTGAAGGGAAGCATGATTTTTCCTATCTTTTCCCGATCTCATTTTGTTTCTTTTTTATGCACAAAGTAACGAAAGCATTATGGAGCAGTTTCATGTGAAGTAGCGCTACAATCCGAAACGTGGAAAGGCCAAATGAGCGAGTTGAATTTTTTATCCTACAGTTTGGAAACTCGCGAAAAATTAGGCTAATCTCGAGAAATTTTCCATGTAATATTACCCATAAGTATTTTCGAGTATTCTGAAGCTAAAAATAAAAATGAAAACATTTTTTAATTTGAAGTAAATCGAAAATCGACATGCAAAAAAATGCTCAGTAGCCCAGTACATAGTCGTTAATCGAATGCAGTTTTGTTTGGTCAATCAGTCTTTTCATTTTGCCCGACAATAGAGAAACTTCTTATTATTATAATTCAATATTTATTGTTCACTTTAATGAAAATACTACAAACTTTGATTTTGTAGGAGGAGCAGGCCTGAATCTGGTCGGCGCCTCTCGCTTTGTTCTTTTCGATTCCGAGTGGAATCCGGCAATCGACCTGCAGGCAATGGCGCGCATTTGGAGGGACGGACAGAAGCTCGAGTGTCACATCTACAGAATGGCCACTGCTGTGGGTGGATGGAAGGGGGAGGAGAATGATAGAGGAATTGCAGGGAACCATCGACGAGAAGATGATTCAGAGGCAAATTCAAAAGGGCGAGCTCGGACACTTCGTCGAGCAGATTGAAAACAGCTGTGAGTTTTCAGAACTTTAATATACTTTTTCTAAAGACGCGTTATACTCCCTAATACTCATTTTTCTCTTATTCCATTTGAAATTATGACAGAAGGATCTAGTGAAATTTTATTTTCATTTCGAGTTGAGAAAATATTGATTTTCAGCGAATGTGAAGTTTCGCGATGAAGATTTGGCAGACATCTTCACGTTCCACGATTCGCCCTGTAACACTCACGACATGATCGAGTGCAAGTGCGGGGGAACGGGAAATCTGCCTGGGGAAGAAGAGGTCGGTGCACATGGATAGAAGTTGGTGAATGATTGAATGACAACGTTATTGCAGGAAATCGAAAATAGTGATGAAGGCGTTGCGAATGATGAAAACGCCATGGTGAATACGGGTATGCATTTATTTTCGGATTGAACAAAAAATTTGGATGAGCATTTTCAGAAGACGATGCCTTGGACGATTTCGAGGATTACATCATCACGATAAACAAGAAGGAGGACAAGGAGACAATTGAGGAAACCGAGATGGAAAAGGAAGAGGAGAATGGAGGTGCAGAAGTCGAGAATGCAGAGGATGCAGAGCAATTGGCCATCAATGTAAGAACTCTTCATGAACATCGACTATTCTTCATTTTATATGACATCTATATTTGAATGACGATGATCAGATATGTATGAACTTTGATTTCAGGGGTCTTTAAATCACTCTAATCTGAATTGGATTTTGAAAATGTTGAAATTGAATCTTCGTTCACCCCTTAATTAATTCTGATGCTCCCAATTTTCATTGCAAATTAATCCAGATTCAATTCAGGGCTCTTCCCTGAACTCTCTTTTCCGCTGGCGTCACTACTCGCCTCGCCACGAGTCGCAGTGGGAGGAATTCAAGGAGACAGCAGGCCTGGGGGCGATCGACCTCAGCGACGTCTCTTTCGTCTTCAAAATCTCCGTCAAAACCAGTGAATCGTAAATCATATGCCTGTTTTATCATACTGATCAGGGTACCTCATCCATGAGTGAAATATTGTCGGTGCTATCTTACTTTTGATCTCGTGTCATGTTGAATAGCAACTACTCATTTAGCACGGGTTATTTGCTATCGTTTGGAATGAAATAAATATTTTGAAAAGCGAACGATGCGTTTTTACATTTATTCAGAGATGTACATGGGTTCTTTTTGGAGAAAAGCGCAACTAAATAGTGCACCGAGTCCGAGTTCTAATGTTAGAGAGCGCAATTGTATCAGATGGCATCATTTCTTATGCTCTCTTGATTTCTCATGCTATTTCAAGCGAGCTTCAATGGAACTAAGTATGAACGCCCCTTTAGGTGTTATCAGCCCATATTGTTTGCTACCGAATTATAAAAATGAAAAATTACAATCAACCACTGAGATTTTGCATATCCTTATACGAAATATTTATTAACTTAGATTTCAAGATTTGTCTCTTGAAAGAATTCATAATTCAATCGAGAAATACAATCCACGAACGAATGAGTGGCGTAAAGTCGGAGAAATTAGTTTACTCCGGTGTTTTCTACAAGGCCATTATCGAAGGATTTAGTTGTTTGTTTAATGCGGTCGAATAACTTTAAAAAAGAAACAAAAATAAATAATTGATAGCATATCGAAAATTGATCAATTTATGTTAACACACACCTCGAAAATATCCACTCTGAAGTGAGTTATTCCGGAAAGCACGGTAATTAGTGGTCATTTTCGAAAAAAAAACTAATTGCACCATGAGAATTAGTGAAAAACTGAACAAACCCTGTGAAAATCAGCCCGATTTGCAGACCCCTGGTTATACCGACTTTGGTCCTTGTTGACATTCACTCTTAAATGATAAACCATGTTTAGGAATGGATTTTTAGTCTGATAAAAATTGCAAAGCATCAGTTTAGTAGTTTCATTCTCCTTTCTTCGGTGATCAACTTCAAACTCACTAATTCCAGACTTTCTCATTCAATCAATATTCTTTTACTATTTCCATTTTTATTGTTTAGGTCTCTTAACGAAGATGTTAGCCAATTTTCCAGTCGAAATTATATTGTTGATCTGCGAATACCCCGAATCCAAAGAGCTAAAACAATTGGCCCGGACTAATAAACGAATGATGCAAATAATCAAGAAACATCTACCGGCAGCGCTCGAGAGGGAAATTTTATTCCATCGTAGGAAAATATTATTGCATTTTTGAAAGTAAACTTTAGTATTTAGTGCCTTATACAAATGACGATTTTAACAAAGGAAGAATTTGTCTGTTTGATTCTCATACTAATTCTGTTAAACCGATTGCGAGATTTACCAGATATTTATGGTCATGGCAAGTTACAACCACAAAAGATAAAGTAGATTATTTTATTTGTCATTGCCAATTTTCTAGATTTTAGATTTTTGTAATTAGTTCTGAAAACTTTGAAATATTCGACCTGAATACTCGACAAATCAATAGAGGTAGCATTACAAAAGCTAATAGATTGGTTTAATTTTATTGCATTCTTTGCAGGATCAGATCCTCTTGAATGGCGTTTTGGTGCATCTGTGGCTTATTTCAAAGACAAATTGTATTATTTGGGTGGATATAATGGTCGTGTGAATGTAAGAAGATCGAATGAAAGTCCATGAAATAATTAATTCAGGTTTTAATAGACGGAAAGTGGCAAACAGGACCTGCTTTTCCTCTTCCAATTAAATGTGTTCAAACAATAACATGCGATGGAACTTTATATGGTCACATTATAGCACATTCATTATTGTAACTATGAGTG
>LIAE01006268.1:104737-121722 GCA_002287525.1 Diploscapter pachys | reverse complement strand
CAGAGAAAAAGATTCCCAAGGCAGGAAAATCAAGAGGGGAGCGAGAGACATAATGAAAACTCTGTGTCTCTGCACTTGTTTCCTCCACCTTGCAGACACCACGCCCCCTTCCTTGTCCACGAAAAGGAGCGATTTTTCGCGTTAAATTTTATCAAATTTTTTATCAGTGACGTATTTTTTCGCGGTTTTTTCGGTGGGGATGGTTAGAGAAGCACTTTAGCTTCTGAAAAATGTAGGAAATGTAATGCCAGAGTGAATTTGGCAAAATGGCTGGCGGTCCCTAAATTTATATTAATATTTAAAATTATTTCCCGATAAAGCTTTCATTTCGGCCAAATAACCAATCAATTTGGAGCCAAGTAAATGTTAATTTTTTTTAAAATTTTATTTGTCTTTTAAAATTGTTTGTGTAGCTCAAGATATTATCAAAATGAATTTGAACGCACAGTTCTGTTTGGAAATTACTGAAAAAATTAGGGAGATCAAAGTTTGCAAGAAACAGTTTGTTGATCCTATTATCCAATTTTAACTTTAACCTTCGTTCGAATCAGTGAAAATCCATCCTCATTTGTTCAAGCTCATTAAGGATAGTTTCTTTTTTATGGTAAAAAGGCTAAAATATTCTTTGAAGAAGATTTGCTGATTCAAAATCTTCATAGCATCTTGATGTAATTTAAAGAGGCGTTCCTTACTCTCTCATCGCAAAGTCATATCTATTATCTTTGACTACGAAACTGTCAAAATCTGCTCAAATGTGTTTGTGCTTGCAGCCAAACAACTTTCTAATGCAAATTAGGCAATTAACCTGACTGACCGTCGTCGACCAGAGATGAGGGCGATTATAAATGAAAGCAGGCAGCGTGGAAAGACAATTTCTATGTCGTACATATCTAGAACTTCTTTTCTGATAGATAAATTACTAATGCTTGTATATAAATTTTCGATATTCCCTCATGTCCTTCAGCCTGGCAAGCAATCCTGACTAAGGATCGGTTCAGATTACTGTCAGTTATCTCATGCGTCAAATCCGTGATCTTATGTTTCCCCATCCAAAAATATGAGACTGCGACTAAAAGTTTTAAGCAGTCGTGATTTTGAATTCATATGAATCAGTTGCATTTTTGCTATCAAGGCTTATCGAAAACTGGCAGGCTTTAATAGTTGATGATCTGAAAATACGCGAGTTTTTGCGCAAGTTTTTCAAAAATTTCACAGCACTACCATTCACGATTTTCATTCTGTCACTAATAATCCTGGAACATTGTCATGATGTCCAAATCGGAGTTAATTTTGGTAGCAATGCCTTTCTGGAATGAGTTTTTTTCCTATTTACAGCTATACATTTTATCATTCAGTAAAAATGTTATATTTTTGTCAGGCATGATCTATGATATTCGACTGCTAACAGCATGTTCTCTTATGCTCCATTTGGTATCTGGCTGTGCGCCAGTTTCTAACCCTGATGGGACGTTCCTAACGACTCAGGGACCAGATGGAGATACCACTCTCGGACCTGATCAGACGACTACAATCACTGAGGAATCGACTACAACAATGGTATCCACTACTTCGACTACTATGGGTATGTTCAAATAGCCTTTTATGCAGCATATAAATTTAGATCATGGAAATTCAAGTTTAGATTCACTAGATTACGTTTTTTTGGTTATTGTTACAAAATACAATGATGATCAAAAGTTTGAAACAACCATGATTATAAGTCGATCATAATACGCTTATTTATTGTAAAAAAATGAAATTTTGTACAAATATTCTTATATCTGAACTGCGATTTTGTGCGATTTATTCAAGTTTGTAAATGATAAGTGATCGTAACAAACTCAATTCATAATCATGTTTGATTCAAACTTTTTGCTTTGACTGAGCAAGATATTCCTATTTTTGTAAATCGGAAAAGTTTGTCATGCCTTTAGAGCAAGTTGATAATCCGTAAAACTCACATGCTTTAGTTGAATTACACAGTCAAAATGACTCATTTGTGATTTGCCATTTCCTTCCTTGATTCAAAATGAGTCTAATTCGTTCGAGATACCTTGTTAATGTCTCTCAATTTGCATTATTTTACGGAAAAAAACGTTAATCGAATTGCTTGCCGCATCACTGAAGGATTAACGACAGATGCTACCAAATTCTGATCCGATACTGTACTTCATAGCAACAAATTTTCAATATTTTAAACCATAAACTGTAATAATGTCGAAAAGAAATAAAATTAGACATTTCTAGCTCCATGTCCGGGAACTTGCACTCCAATTACAACAACAGACACGGTGTTTACCGAATTCGGTGGCTGCTGCTTCGGCTATGACATGACGATGCTCACCTTGGCTGAACCAGTGATGACATCTATGGACGATGGAGCAGGTCTCAGAACGAATCTTTCGTCTAATCTTAACTAAAAATATCGTCTGTATTCCGCACGCATTTTCTGCATGAAAGAGTAAATGTGCAACTCAAAGAGGCGCCAAAACTTATATGAATGCAATTATTTTTAGCAAAATTCAAGACATCATAATTTTGCATTATTGACCGATAATAGTATCATCTGGAAATTAGATGAAAGTTTAGGTGGTTGTCAGCAGCACTTCACTTGTGATGGACAATTCACTCATACATTGATGATCGACATGGTACTAAAATTGTTTCAATTCGACTGAACAATGCTCACTATTTTACAGTCTCCAAACGCGATGAAAGAATGCACGATTCGTCCCAGAATGGAGCCGTTCATTCAAGTAATTGATGCGATTTGCGATGCTGGAGCAACTAATTTCATAAGGTAAACAATAATTCATTTATTTAGGAAACACTTGATTTCTTACAGCATAAGTTAATGTTGGCATAAATAAGCTTTCTTACTTCCATTTCAACAAAAGATTGATATTGTCGATGACCGACAAATTGGGAAAGAATAAAAACACAAATATATAATGCACATGAATAAACTAGTTTTTATAGCAAACTTTTCTGCATTTCATCGATTCAATGATGGCTTTACAATAATTTGATATTACACGTGCACATTTTGCATATTCGAATCTGTGCATCATTCATTCTGTCTCAATTCCTTATTGGTCGTCGACAATATTCTATTACGACGTTGAATACATTTTGCAGAGATGTGGACATCAGTCAATTCGCATTCGCCTGCCTGACAGTACCTGCAGGAATGACGAACGATTGCGTGCCTGCTGGAAAATAATTATTGAATCATTTCACTCGTTCTCATGTACACGTTTATTCCTCGAAGTACCAAAAATAATTTATTTGGCACTATTAGGCATTTTTATGTGATGATTTGAAAAAAACGCATTTCTTTCATTAAATAAAAATAATCAAATGACGTTTGTGCAATGATTTTATGACGAATTAGTAATTGTTGCGTAACGATTGATTGCAGAAGATCGATATCAAAGGATGTTTCTTCAAGTCGAGGCTCAACGATTGAGCGATTTTTCGGAAATGTTTGACGATTCGACTTCTTCATAGTCAAATTGCCGTTTCATGCGCTCAACAATGTTTTCCTCGCTTTCCATATCAGCATCTTCGATCAAATTGCGAATATCACATTCCAACTTCCCTGCTCTTCTTTAGCACATTTACTATTTTGTTCTACATTGTCATCCTTTCTTCGATCATTTGCAAAACCGATGGACAGTTTTCACGAGTTTCCTGTGTATGTTGGCTATTGATGATCTCATGTTCCTATTCATGGCACTTAGAGGCAAGTCGAAGAAAGAACATCGATTGAAATCAGGGATATTGACGGGTCGAAAAATTGCGATCCTAACCCAACCCGTGATGCAATAAAAAAACTCGACTCGATTCGACCCTAATTTCTAATATCATCAAAAATAGCATTTTTCTCAAATTACTATTTATTTATTCAAAAACAGCTGAAAAAACGAAAACTTCTAATGCATAATTCGAATGCTAATTTTGGCATTCTGGCATTTTTAATTATAACATATACAGGCCTAGGGAGCACCTTCGTCAGGTGAAGAAAATATACGGGGGTAGGTCGCACGAGCGAAATTGCCATTATGACTAGGGACCGTCAGCCATTTTGCCAAGCTGGTCCCGCCGCGTTGGGTTACCCATTGATGGACAGGTCATTGACTCTTGCACCCATTTCTGAAAAGAAAAACATTCAAGAATTTATTTTTAAATTAAAAAATTGAAACGCGAACATTGCTCTCGCTCCCCTCTTTCCTTTCCTGCCTTGGGAATCTTTTTCTCTGCACTCTCTCATTTTTCATTTCGGCATTGGCTTCTTTTATATTTCGCGAATTATCAGAATCTCAGTTGCGGGTCCTAAGACTTTTATGCCAGTAACAGTGGACGAATAGACAAATCATTTCGTGAAAAAATTTATGTACCTCTTTTCTAACTCGGCATATTAACGTTGTCATAATTTGACGCGCAATTACGGACTTTTTTCGCGCTCAAATCAATAAATCGATACCACCACGTAAAAGAGCGGCATAGAATTGTATAGTAGGTACTGATAAACTATTAAAAACAAAGATAAAACAAGAAAAATTTGCGATAATCGGAAAGGCTATCAGCTATGGACAATATTACTTTTTTAATATTTAAATAATTTATGATCTCAAAATATATTTTAAAGTCTTTGATAATTCTTCCTTCTTTGGTACGCGTAAAATTTCATAATTCCAAATGAAGTAAATACCAAAATAATTATCGATGTCGAAAGAAAAATGAGTAAATCTAAAATTGATAGGCTCAGGATTAGTTCAAGTCGAAAATGCAAACGTGTTGGCCCTTCTTCAAATTCTCCAACCCTAACATCTGAGTGCTCTTTGAATCGATTCATTTCCTCAGATTTCTTTCGATTAGTATAGTCAGTGACTATGTAATACATTTCATGCAGTGCATTTAGCGTCTTCGCATAGAATGATATTTTATTTTCGTAGTAAGCACCTGAATGATGAATCATTTTTAGCCTAGCTTTTCCTACTATCTATTTCCATAATTTATAGCCCAAAATGTTACCTGATGAATATATCACTACAGTAGGAAGACTGTCAAATTTCGGAGGATAATCTGTTCTTGTTTGAAAACCTTCGCCTATTCTAAAACCACGGATATTCCACAATTTTTCTACGTTGAAATAGCACCTATTTGCCTGGTCCTTCCAAAATTCAAAGGCGTTTCGATAATAGCTATTTTTCATCTGAGGCATTGTGAAATTGTCATCAAAGTCTGAATAATTTTAAAATCAGATGATCATACTTTTTCCCTTACAAATATCGAAGTAATTCATAGTTTTCGAATTATATTTCGTCCAAATATACGGAGTACCTGCACTTGGATTTCCATATTTAGCAAAATTAGAGAAAAATCCTACAAGTATTGAGAAAATGACGTTTAAATATCGAACTTACCTGAATAAACCCATTGAATTTTGTTATCTTTGGCTAGAGGGAAAGGTTGTGGAGTTTTATAGAATGGGAATAAGTAGACCTATGAGGGGTTTTATTCGTGCATTAATTATTCCCTTAAAATTCATACAATATCTTCTGCATGTGACGGGGAGAGGTCTGGGGGATTTTTGTAATTCGAGATGTTGCCTATTTTGTCGTATGAAAAGCTAAATGTTAGCAAGTTTCAAGTTAATCTACACCAGAATTTTAAGAAGTTCTAAAAATTGAAAATCTAATTCCATCCCGATTTTCGTTTCGAGAAAAAAACTGAATTACAATCACTCTATAAATACTTGAGTGGAGATATCGAGAGCGGTTTTCGTAGAACCCTAATTTATACTTCCAATTTAAGTCCATACAAACCTATAAAGAAATGTTCCCGCAGCTTCATTAGCATTTGCAATTTCAGCAGTATAAGTATAATAAATAATATCGTCCAACAAATACTTTGGCATATCTAAAATCATAAAAATGTATGACTTAATTATTTATTTAATTGAACAAAGCTTTGTTCATGTAGTATTCTACGCACGAATTTTCAACTGGAATTGATCGTTTGAATTCGAGCATAACGCTTAGTTTCGAGCAGAGATCCTTTACCCGCTCTTCAATTGGAAAGCCATTTGCATCCTGTGCAAATCTACGAATCGTGTGCGATGTTTTTTTTTTTTTAATATTATTATTATGATTTTACCTTGAGTGTCGAGATTCTTTGGTAACTGTACCGACTAAAGTTGGTCTAAGCTTTTGGAGTTTTCGACGATTTCTGACATTATCCACTACAACCTGAACAAATAAATAGCTCAAAAACCAAAAATGAATTATTTTATCGCTTCTTTTTTAGTAACCTTTCCATCAACGGCAGGCATATAAAACTCCTCAACAGTTCCATTTGCTCTAAATTGTGCCTCTAAAATCTCTCTCCATGATTTTGAGCTCATACAGTTTACAATCTAAACTGAAACCATTATTTTCGAATTTCACTAGATCGTACCTTTGAAATTTTAGCCGAACTATTGAAATCATCATTTTTAGCACAGCCCAACTGTTTTGTAATGAATTTTGTAATTTCTTTACTTGCAGCTAAATTTTTAATTAAATGTTTTTCTTATAAGCTCAAATTTACTTGGAGTAGGCTCCCCGATATATGGAGGGCTCATCATGATTTGCTTATCGAATAAGCTTGATGCTATGGGAGATTGCGAAAGCTGAATTCAGACGATCCTTATTTTTTCCATGAATCGTAAAATTTGTACAATGTCAACGAGTGCAGCTCCGGAGCTATGTCCCACTAAAGTTACATCGTTAGGATTCCCTCCGAACGATCGAATTTCTCTCCGAATCCACTTTAAAGCTTCGACAATATCTGAACTCTCTTTGATGCTTGAATGTTCCCTCATCTCACCCCACAGTCCTGCATTAGCATCGTAGAATTTTCCCTTTCCGTGTGGATGCAGATTGAAAAACCCCCATATTCCGAGTCTGTATCCAATTGTAACGAAGAGCACGTTACGACCCTATAAGTTCATAGATCTTTGCTTAAAAATGCTCCCTACCCCAGCCCAATTATGTGTGGGTATATCAGGGGGAATTTGAACTGGACTAAGATACATGTTCTGTCCACCATGAATGAAGGCCATTACAGGACAGTTCTTGAGCTGTTCCATGCACTGTCTGCTTGTGAATACGTTCACGTGGAGACAGTCTTCAGACTCCGACCAACCAACACCTCGTCTTGAAATTATTCATTGATTATTTGAAGAGTCGCATTCATTCAAATAATAATCGGTGCGAGTTAGTTTTGTTAAAATGTGTTATTTCGGATTTAGCTTCAATAATTAAAAAAAAAAAAAACATTTGTTTACCCCTGAGGGCATGCATCTTTATAAGTTGTGGCATTCAACTCGCCCTTCCATTTTCGCACTGGAACCGTCTTTTTTAATCTTGATTTAAAGATGTCTTAATATATGAAAACATCGCTCGTTTACTCACAATAATTTGCCTACCGCTGGTTCTCCGTATGGAACACCAAAAAATTGCACTCCTTTTATATTATCGTGTACCTCGACTTCCTTACCGAATAGTGCGCCTTTGCTAAATTTTTCAAAATGACGGCCTTAATCGAATTTCAATCTTGTTTACCTTGTTCGAACTCTAACAATATTATCAAAATTCGCGGATGCAGAAACGATAGAGAAAATCAATATTATAGCGCAATCACTGTGCTTCGAGCTGTCCATTATCATTTTTCCAGACAAATTGTACTTTTTTCCTAGGCATTATTTTTTTTAAATATTTATTTACAAAAAATTTCTAAAAAATAATCTCACAATTCTGTAAGAGGAAATTTTAAGAAAGTATTCATAAAATTAGTTAATATTGATTTTATGTCCATTTTTGTGAGGGCTTCGCCGGACTGAGCTTAGAGAAAACAATGCACACTTTTCCTAACATTTCCTAGATAAACATCCTAATTAACTTGAAAAACGATAACTAATAAAGGTTCAAATAAATAACAACGTGAAAAATAGTAAATATTTCATTTGAAATGGGCATTGAAACAAAGCTGAAATGCCTTATCAGGCGAAAAGTTGCAATATTACATTTTTGCCACACATCATTGCAATATCAGCAAGAATTTTGCAGAATGGAAATACTAGGATCGTATTTATTGATCCACCCTGATAATTTTTCGCTCTAAAGTCTCATATAATTTTAGAATAGAAACACATAGTTATTTGCAATTATCGTTGCATTAGAAAGTTACCTTTTTCATACTCATAAAACTATTTTCGGAAAGGATATCAGAGAAATATAATTTAGAATCATTCCGAATTTTTAATTCATGCAAACTAGATACATATCAACAATCAATCAATTAATTTATGATTTTTTTTCATTTTGAGATCATCATGATAAAACGTCTAAAGTCTTTGATAGTTCTTCCGTTTTTCATACGCGTAAAATCTCATGATTGCGAAAGGAATGACCACTAGAAAGCATAGAACTACAGCTAGTAAAATGGGGAATTCTGAAAGTTTTGTCTTCAAAAATTGAAATAAATCTAAAGTTCAGACCAAATGAACTGCTTTTGAAATCAATTATTCTCGTTTTAATAGTGTCTTGCCGCAATTCCAAATTCCTTCGATAATCAACGTAGTCAGTTAGAATTTGATAGAAATCATGTAAAGAGGGCAATAATTTGTCAAATGCTATGTTCGAATTCGTATAATGAGCGACTAAAATTAGAATATTCGAAAAATCGAAAATTTTGAGGAAAACATACCTACACCATACGGTACAGCTTCAAGGGGAAAACAGTCCATTCTTGGTGGATAATCGGATCGAGTTTCAAAACTTTCCCCCAGTCTGAACATCAGATTCAAATATTTGAATTTAAAACTGTACTTTCGAAATTTGAGAGCTTTGAAAGAAGTTCTATTTATTTAGCAGAAATTAATGATTGATTAACGTTTTGTAAGTTTTTTTTCTTTCTATGTAAAAGCTTACTGAAGCGTGTAATTGTTCCAGAATTCGTGAGCGCTTCGATGGAAATCTTCTCGCATTTGAGGCATCGTGAAATTATCGTCGAAATCTGTAAAAAAAATAAGTAATCTCCAAAAAACTGTTCAACTTACATATATCGAAATAGTTCATCCTGCTCGAACTATATTTTGTCCACGTGTAAGGAGTGCTTTTGCTCGGATCACCGTATCGAATAAAGTTTGCAAAGAAGCCTTCGAATTCATTCTCACAAATTTGAAAATTTTGAAATTTACCTGTATAAACCCATTGAATTTTCCTGTCCTTCTCCGTGAAAATGACATTACTGCTATTCGGGGTTTTTGAGATGTATGTCTAAAACCAAATCATTTTTCTCTGAAAAAGATTTAGGAATTACGTAATCCTCAGCATGTCCAGGCGAAACTTCAGGAGCGTTATTGTACTTCGATGCTTGGCCGACTAGATTGTATGAAAAACTGAAGAAGATGAATATTAGAATAAATAAAAAGATAATGTTACTTCCAGTAAAATTGATTGCTAAAGTCAGACTTGCAAATAAAACCCGCACCCACGGGTCGAGTGTCATTTTTGGGAGTATGGGTTCAAAATTTCAAATAAAATGCAGGTCAAGTCGGGTGCGAGTGTGGAAATTTCAAAAAAGTTGCAAATCTGGTCAAAATCAATCTTTCAACTTCAACAACTTGAAATTTTCTCATTTGCAATGCTAAAAATGGAATTTATCTCGAAATTTACATGTAAAGATAGACTCCTGCAGGCTCATTTGCATTAGCGATTGATGCAGAATATCTGTAGTACAGGACATCGTCAGTCATTTCTTGAGGCATATCTTAAGCGATTTTTTTTGCTTAATCTTTCCTTTATTTTCGACTCACATTTTCTCAGGTAATATTCAACACAGGCCTTGTCTACTGGGATAGTCTTTCTATATCCCATTAGCGTGGTGTATTTTGAGCAGAAATCCCTAACTCTTTCCTCAATTGGATTGCCATTTTCGTCCTGAGCTATTCTATAAATTTCCTAATTGTCGTTAAAAAATTGTTGATTCTCCTACTTCGTGTGCCTCGTTTCCTTTGCAACATTTCCCACTAAAGCAGGTTTGGGTGTTTGAAACTTTCGTCGATTGTAGAATGTATCGGTAATCAACTAAAACTACTTAAAGAATTATATGTTTTCCGATCAAGGATAGAGACTAGATAAGTTATCTTACGTGACACTTAGATGCATAAAATTGGAAAATCGATCATTTTAAAGATATAAATTAATCAGATAACCTCTCCATCCATGGCCAAAGAGTAAAAATCTTCAAGAGTCGTATTTGTGCTGACTTGAACATCGCGAATTTTCTGCCATGATTTTGATCTTGCACAACGCAACATCTGAAAAATTGTAATCATTTTTCTCGCGTTTCAAAACAAACCTTGAAAATCCTTTGAGTATTCGCAAAGACATTGATGCTTTTCGCGCATCCGATCTTATTCATGATGATTTTGATGACCTCCTTGTTCGCAACTGAAAAAAATGGACTTATCATCTGAATTTTAAAAATACCCTTACATTTTGAAGGCTCAGCGACGAGAGGAGGGCTCATCAAGATTTGCTTGTCGAAGAGGGGCGAAGACATTGGGGATAAAGAAAGCTGAATTTTCATGACGACTAATGGATGGAAATATTGAACACTTCTTGACAGTAACGAATTTGCGTTTTTGGTTAAGCAAGTTTTCATTCTCCGACTAATTCGAGAAAATTCTCACCACATCGACCAAATTTCCCCCGGAAGAATGACCCATCAAAGTGACATCTAGTGGATTGCCACCGAAAGCAGAAATTTCCTTCCTTATCCATCTCAAAGCTTCAATGATATCTAAATCAATAGAATATTTTCTTTGAAAATTTTCAAACAAACCCCATAGTCCGACATTCGTGTCATAGTGAGTTCCCTTTCCAAATGGGTGCATGTTGAAAAACCCGAAGATTCCTAGCCGATAGCCGATATTTACGACGACAATATCACGGCTCTAAGAAATCAAATATGGTTTTTAATGAAAGAAACGACAAATGGACGTTTTCAAACCTTAACAATTTTTAAAAAACCTACCTGCCAATTATGAATTGTAACATTCGTCCAAAGAGCCGTCGGCGAGAGATACAGATTCCTTCCCCCATGGACAAAAGCCATCACAGGGCAATCCTTGACTTCCAGCAGACAGCGTCGATTCGTGAACACATTCACGTGCAGACAGTCCTCGGACATCGTGAAGGGACCGTTTGTGAAGTAACTGAAGAAGGCGTTTCATTATCAGAAAAATTATAAAATTAATTTCCGTATGAATTTCACTTTTGTCGAGCATATCATTTCAAATCAGTGATTAATTTTTTATTTCATTTTCAAAAGATTTATGAAACTGATCGCAATAAACCTCGGTAACTTGGAGGATTCGCTATTTCGCGACTTGAGAAAAGAGTGAGAAAGGGAAGCATTTTCCAATTTTATCCTATCCTCTCCTAAACACTACATGCTATTTTGTCAAATTCTTGAGTGGCAGAATTAAACATTTTCAGCATAAACAGAATTTAAAGACAAAATCCTACTCACGATGTATCCGAAGGACATGCGTCTCGATAGGTCGTTGCATTCAACTCGCCTTCCCAATTTCCACTCGGAACCGGCTTTCTGAATCTGAAACAAGAATTTTCATTTTCGAACAAAAAACCATGAAAATGCCTCAAATTTCCAACTGGAGGCTCAGCGAAAGGAACCCCAAGGAAGGTGATGCCTCGGATTCCATCGTAAGCATCGATTTCCTTACCAAATAGAACGCCTTTGCTAAAACATAAACATTAATAATGTAAAAAAATCCATAAAATTTTACCTAGTCGTAACTCTGAAGATTTCTTCTTGAAGAGATAAATAAAATTGATCAAAGACGATCAAAATCACAATGAACAACATTTTATTGGCGATTTGAATACATATACTATGCAGGAAAAATCAGACATAATTTGTAGGGTACAATGAGTGAGATTGATAAGGAACCGAAGAATGGGTGAGCATGAATAGGAAAAATAAGCCAGGTCAACTGATCAATGAATAATGATTTTTGCCCACATTAGTGAGAAAATCCACTTTTCCGTCAAAATTATGTGAGGCTACAGAATCTTTGATTTATACAAATTTTGTTAAATCATACCTGTAAATTAACTTGTCACCAGCACCATCAATAGAGCCTGAATTGAAATTCGGCAATGAATAAGTAAATTCCCGAAATTTTGAAAAATATCTAACAGGCATTATTTGGTTGCTGATTTTCATGACAATGAACTCTCTAAAACTGACCTTTTATTCGACATAAAATGTGCTTAACTACTGCAATACCTCATCTTAAAATAGCACAGAATTGGCTTGTATCATTTTTCACGAAAACGGAAAAAATGACCCGTAAATGATGATGAAATGGGAAAAATAAGTGAATCGTAAATGATAAATTCCATTTTTAAAGGAAAAAAATATCCAAATCGGGATATGATTGATTTAGGGGAAATACCAGTAAAATAGCAGAAATGGCCGAGGTCAATACAGATTTCTTCAATTTTCAAAAGTCTACTTTTTCAAGGAAAAGAAGAAAAGTGCGCTGACCCAAAGAATAATAATGTCCGATAATCTTAATTTCAATAGAAACGAAAAATAGATGAACTTATCTATAGAAGTACACCTTACAAGTTACTGATATATCACTATTTTCATGAAAAAAAATCATTTTACAAGAAAATGATATGAAAAAATGTTTAAAGAAAGAAAGGGAAATTCTGAAATTGTCCTATACCAAATAGCCCAGTAGCTGTGCCTGAATGTCTTGACTGGTAGTCAGGAGTCAGCAATCAGCCAATGCTCGAAGCCTAGAAAGTGTCGTACATGCGGACCTCGACCGTGTATTTGTCGCCGCTTGCTTCGTCCACCCAAATCTCAGTTAGAGCCGATGTTCCGGGCCAGTCCTTGTGCAGAGTCACTGAAATACAAAATGCATGACTTGTAAACCACGTTTCAAGAAATTCGTGTAAGGAATAATGCATGAATTCATGTGTCGCGATTATTTGTAATCTCTATTCTTTTCACTTCAAGAATACACGGATATAGTTTCTTCCTGATATGAATTTTCTTGCATTCTTAGCGACAAATTCAAAGCATTATAAAACTTATCCACTCACTCGTCTCCAGCTTCATTCCCTCGGGCGTGTTTGGTTTTCTCGGCGAGGCCGGCTCGATGCTCTGAAACAGGGACGTGGACGAAGGGCGAGACGCTGCCGATGCCTAAAATATAATTGCTAAAATTTCGACTTTTCTCATCCAGTATTTTTTTTTTCACTTTCTTAGGTTGATTTTGAATCCACGTAATTCTAAATCACGATGAAAAAGGCAAGATAGAGATGAGAGTAGGGAAATATTGTATTAGGTTTTCACCGGAACTTGTTGTCATCGGGACTCAGAAGCAGTCTTTTCTTAATCTACGACAGATAAAATTTAGAATAGGTTTAGAAAATATCGCATTCTGGTTGCCGAGTCTGTTCTGGATACTCAATCGGACGCGGTTATTGAGTTCCCCCTGCTGTTCCCTGACCTGTCTTCCCTCCTGCCTCTCAGCACTACCTCACTGACCTGTGAATTCGAGGATCCCATCGAGCTGGTCCTCACGTCCTCTCCGAAGTAGTCCATTTCCGCCGTATCATCCGAGTCAGATCCGCTCCCCGAAACGGTCAACTCAGTCGTGTAGTTCGGCACAGTCAGCGCGGTGCTGTTCCTGGAAAGGTATACTCAGTGGCGGTCGGATACACGAAAGATTGGGAGCACTCCCAGTGTAAGCCTCACTCATAAATGTTGCGAGGTGAACTCACACACTGGGAACGAGTTAGATCCCTCCTAGTCGTTCGTGGATCCGGGCTCAGAAATTACAAGAGTTGAAAAATTAGGACGTGGAAATTTCAGTTTTATCATAAGTGACGATAAGATGATCTTTTCAGAATGCATTCATTTCGAAAGAAGATGAAAACATTTGAGAAATTCCCCACGAATTGTCAAGTAATTTTCAGCAGGCTTGCAAGAAAACGACTGTAACCTTACCTTAGTGCCTATAGTGCAGTGGTAAATTTATTTTTTTAAAAAAGTTGCAAATCTGCTAGGAAAACAAATAATTCCAAGCCTTTTTCACAAGTCAGAATTTCATGCTTGAACTACCTGCGTCTGGGTCTGGGTCTGCTCTCGAGGATGGAGCTGATCGAGTCTTCTCTCATGGGACGCGCCACAGTCATTCTGTAGGCGTTCTCAAGGAATTCGTAGTACTCGTCATCCGAGTTGGCCAGGGAGGCAGTACTCGACTCGCTGTCGAAGTCGTCGGATCTGACTCGCTCGTAGATGGGAGGATCGTCGGGCAGAATGTACGAGTAGGGCGGCACGCCTAGAATGGGGGTCGTCGCACGGCTATGCGAGACTGCAGCGACGTTCGTCGAAGAGGTCTGAAATCAGATTCAATCATCGTTTATTTTTAAATTATGATCATTTTTTCCTTCAAGAACTTCAACATTTCTGAAGAAGATCACATTTTCAATATTTCACATCTCCCTGTCTGTGCAGAAGATAACTTGTGTAGAATTATGATATAATCAAAAAAGAATTCCAGATTTAATCGACAATTCATCATTTGCAACTTTAAAATTGAATTAATTCCGAACTTGACATTACCTGAGGAGTGGAAACATGGAGGGGAGACGAAAGAGAGACAGGTAGCGACAGTTCCGAGAGATCCGACAGCGAGCAGGATGAGGACGACGGAGTGCCGCTGCGGAACTGTAAGAGTTCTTTGATTTCGATGAACTATAATCAAAGAAATAACAGAGATTCTTGCAAATCATAATTGAACTTTGAAATTTTTATAAAAATGACGACACTTCTCGAAAACACTTTATTTCACGGTACGACGTGTCAGTTATTCTGTTCTTGTATTCTTGACTTTTTTTTAAAAATATTTGCAAGCCTTACACTCGAAAATGGCGACCACCAGATTCTCTCCTGGTCGCTGTCCTCGTCAGTGAGTCCGAGATCGTCCCTGCTGCTGCTGCTTTTATCCGGAGATTTAAGATGAGTTGGTGAGAAAAGGCTGTTTTCCTTGTGTAGATTCTAAAAAAAATATTCTGAAAATTTGAGTTTGAAAAATGAAAATACTCTTTAATTTGACTCGGCCTATTGAATTCGACAAGAAAAGAAGAAACACTTGGATCCTTATCAGTGCCATAAAAAAACTGCTCATTATGATTCCCATCTCCTTTTTCAGTTCTCCATATTGTTTATCAGAAGAGGATGGAAATGCAAGAGCGAGGGGGTAGTAACTACAATGGGCCCAAAATGGTCACGAGAAAAAATCATTCCTCCAAAAATTTTTAATAACAAGTTGTGAACTGACCGAACAGCTGTTGCTGGGGGACCAATTTGCATGATTGGTATGTTCGCGTGCCTCGACCATGAGTGGCAAGGGCGAGCGACGTCTCAACGGCCACGAATTCCATTTCTGATCCTTCTCACAGTCCTCACAGAACTCTGCCAACGAACCAATTGAACCCACTGAATCGATCGACACTGACACTGGAGTCATTGCTCTGTCTGCAAGGAAAGAAAGTCAAGAAACTCGCGAAATTCAAAGGCAACTAAGAAATGACGTGAAGACGTGGGCTATCTATTACCAAACTATTTCGCCTTACCTTCACACCCTTCCCTATCTTCTAACTATAGAGCACGCCATCATGTCATCCCGTCATTTCAAAATTGCCAAAGTCAAACGAGCAAAAGGATGAGTGAAAATTATAGAAAAATCGCGATGCATTCAGAATTCTGAAGCTGTTCGAGCGTTTCGAAATGTGAAAAACTGAAAATAATCTAGAGAAAAAGAATTCTGACAAAAATATTACAACAGAACTAAAATCGTGAATTTTACAGAAAAATGAGTTAAAAGGAGGTCAGAAGTATCGAGATCAAGTATTTCAATGGAAGATATGATAGAAAGAAAATTTTTTAAATCTGCAAAAAATTTCGCAAAGTTGCGAAAGAATTGCGAGTAATGACGAAGAAGAACTCCAGGATGCAGAAATGGAGGAATGCCACTTGGCAACAAATCGGCAATGAACGAAAATGACACAAAGAAAATGGAAGAGTAAAAAATGAGATGAACTCATGCGGTCCTCCAGCCAGAATTGGTTTCGAACTGAAATTTGAAATTTATGACTTTTTGGTGAACTTTATCGGGTTATCAATCTTGCAAGTCAGCCTGACTAATTTTTGTCGTTTCGTAATCTTGCATCTGAAAATTGGTCATCTTTCTTCGAATTACTTGGCATTTTTGTGAAACTGACAATTTTAAACTTCTCATGCGTTTTTTGTTGCTATTTTTGATAAATTCACCAATACACAGATTTTTACGAGTCAATAGACTTTATTGCTCTATATCGAATAATCGAATAATAAACTTTTCAATAAAATAGAATAATATAGAATTTTGTATCTTCTAAATCCACACAGACAAGTCTCGAAAATATAATATGTGTTTGATGATGGAATAATTTGATTTGGGATTACAGTAAAATGATCATAGAATAACGTGATAAATGTTCACAAAATAAATACTGCCGCATAGTGTTAGATGAATGGGGGATTTGATTGGATAAGTTTAGATCCGCCTACATTCTCCAAGAAGTGGGTGGATCTAACTGGATACAAAATAGTTGGAAACGTCAGGAAAGTAATAAAATATGGAGAAGAGTACCTGTTAGCAAAAAGAGGAGATCGCTTAGAGAGATTTCCTAAGATTTCAATGTTAAAGAGATACAATCTCATAAAGTTGTGCGCTTTAAAAAAGCAATTTGGAAAGTGAATTTCGAAAAATTGAAAAAATCAGCAATGGTTCAAAAATTCTTTCCAAATTACCTAACTTTCAATATTTCATCGCACAACCT